>VXBU01009727.1:418474-430660 GCA_013400315.1 Bombycilla garrulus | reverse complement strand
TTTGTTTTTTTTTTTTTTTTTTAATTTGGATATTTCAAATGTGTTAATATATTTAATTTGGATATTTCCAGTGTGTTAATATACTTACTTAAATATCTGTGTAAATTTTCTTCTGTTTTTAAAACCTATGTCCTAATGTGCCATAATGGCATCTTTAAGCAGGTCACCTCATTGAATCCCAGATTCAATGGGATTTGGCATAGATCTGCAACCCACTAATGGCTAAGATCAGAAAAAAAGCAATCTTAACTGTTTTGGTTTTTTTTGGGGGGGTGGTAGGGGGGTTGAGGGTTTTTGTTTGTTTATTTGTTTTGCTTTTATTAATATAGGAAAACTATTTGAACCTGGAACAACTGTTTCACATCAATACTTGGAAGAGATAAATAGAAACTCTTGAGTGCAACTGACCAAAATGCAGGATATTTCATAGGAACTGTAAGATTTTAGAATAATTCTGGAATTAAATAGAAAATGGTTTTGATAACACTAGCAAAGAAGGATAAAAAAAATCATCAAATGCTTTGAAATTTTACTCAAAATATTCTGCTTCAGAATCACAAAAGACCGACAGCTATGTCTAGGCATGTAGAGCTGCCATTTGTTTCCTTCCATTGTTCCACACAAGCAACAGGCAGATGTTCTGCAGTCACGCTGCTTTCTCCCGAAAATACAATACATTGTTTCCTGTCATCAAAGGTGTTGCCTTGTGCTGTTGGGATCCAAAGAGAGAGAGTTTTCAGAACACTGGGCCTGTGGGAATAAACTTAGAATTAAACACAGAGTTTGAGCTAAGGCTCTGGGAGCCGCTTCCAAGCTTAGGTGCTAGAAGCAAAAATGTGGACTTGTAGCCAAAATAGAGACATGTTAAACTAGATAGAGAAAAGTTCAGATATACNAAAGGTGTTGCCTTGTGCTGTTGGGATCCAAAGAGAGAGAGTTTTCAGAACACTGGGCCTGTGGGAATAAACTTAGAATTAAACACAGAGTTTGAGCTAAGGCTCTGGGAGTCGCTTCCAAGCTTAGGTGCTAGAAGCAAAAATGTGGACTTGTAGTCAAAATAGAGACATGTTAAGCTAGATACAGAAAAGTTCAGATATAGAGTTTAACATATTGAGAGAATAGAAGTAGTTACAAAGGTGACAAGAAGTCTGTAGAATGGATTTGTGTGGCAGAACAAGATTGGCTGAAAGGTCATGCTATTGCTAGGTCAAATTTCTTATCATTGGTCTAATATCCAAGTTGTCAGTATTTTATTGGCCAATAAAACTTTAAAGGACAATGTAAGCTAGAAGCCCCTTGGCTTTTAGAAATGCTTTCAACAACTGTAAAAGACCTCACACTTTTTGCTCCATGTAGAAGACAAAATAACCTGCACTTTTAAGCATCTAGAACTCCTGTCTCCTGTCTCATAGAAAGAATTTCCCTGCGGAAAAGTGAAAAGTGGGCACAAAAGCCCACATTGTGCTCATATGGCTAAGGGCGCAGTGGTTAGACCAGTCATCTGGGCCACAGAAGACACAGGTGAACATCTGCTTTATTTATCTAGAGGATTTAATTTGTTTATTTTATACACTGGAAGGTCTGTGACCACAGAGCTTGGAACTAAATGCCTTGTTTAATATTTTATGCTCTTTCAAAAATAATTAATTACCACTTCTTGTAAAGAAATGCTCTCTGTGCCTATGATGTTTGCATTTCTCTCTCGCAAGTCTTCTATTTCAAGACTTCAATGCAAATCAAAATCCTTGTTCTGCCAGCTGGAACAGAGACTTCAACCTGCAATTTGCGTATCAGAGGTGAACATTTTGGTTCCTGCATATGACTCTCTTCTCACAGGCATCCACACACAGCCTGTACCGTAACACTTGTAGGCTATGCTACAGCTGACAATGGTTCCTGAGAAAATCCCTGTTGAAATATACCCTGCTTTTTGGGGAAAAAAACCCCAAACCATACCACCATCTAACCAGCTATATAGTCTTAATGCAAGAATTTTATGCCAAAAGAAAGATTTTGTTGTGCACATAAGAAAAAAAGAAATTTGTAAGCACAGAAGGAAAGGATTTTGGCCACATTGCTCTTTTTCTAATCAAATGATCTTCTCAGTTCAGCCACTCTGCAAAAATTGCTGATACTATTCACACTTCAAACATCTATGAAACGAATCAGCTCATTTCAATTCTTTTTCATTCTGATAATTTCATTTGTGACTGCAACAATTAAGAAGAGATTAATGTTTCCTCAAGACTACCTTTGTCTTGACATTTACAGGATTCTTCTTAAATGTCATTGCTTTTTCTTAATAAGGTGACTCCTTTTAAACCAATATTTATATATGCAATTAGAGAGTTAGTACATAAGGCTCTGCTAAAGAGCTTTGTTTTCAGTATTGCATCAACCCCAACTCTGCAATTAATTGTGGAGTTACATAAAAATGTTTGGTTCAGTTCACTGTTGAGGCGTACATACCTCTCTTCAATAACTTCATTATGAAACAATCTCAGTGTAAGAACTTAGGACAGCTAATAAGGCTTTTGCTAGACCAAATCAGCAAGTGAGATAATTTATTTGAGCAAGCTGCTCACCTATGTAAATTATTTGCTTGTTCAAAGGCTACTGAAAAGTCCACTTCAAAATTTGGTACCACTATCCCTTATAACAAAAGTCTTACACACACAAAATCCCAGTTTTCAAAAGTGCTATATATTAATTGTTTACTTACAGTTGCGCAAAAGGTTGAATTTTTGAAAAAAACAACAAAAGCATAAAAGCATCTGTCAACTAGACCCCTTTCCTGAAACAATCTCAAAATATGCATGTTTTTGGAAAGTTGACATTTTGACAAAATTATAAATAATTTATTATAGTTTTAAAATTCACTGCTGAATTTATCTTTACTATAAAAGTATTTTAAACTTTTGTATAAAATAGTATTGAAAATTCTAGTAACTAACATGAATTCTTCAAACCTTTGCAATATAACTGATCTTTGTTAGCTGCAAGTTCCCCTCTGTTTCCCAAAATGCTCCAAGTTCATTCATGCTCTTATGGCCTCAATGTTAGTATATTTATTAAAACTTAAAACACCTATTTTGATGGCCTCTAGTGTTTAATGTAGCAGTTAAAGAGACAATAATAATCAATTTTTAATATATGTCAATAACAATCACTGGTGTTACTGCTGTTTATCTGAAAATTAATTTAGTACTGAATTTTATGCTGGTCCTTATCATGCCACAAAAAAATAGAGTTTGATCTGAGCAGAAAATGGAACCATTTAGTTGCCCTTCAGCTAAAACCCAAATACATTCTCTGACACTGAAAAACTGGGTTGAAATTTAGACTGTTCATGGTCAGATATTTCAGATATAACTAGTGAACTGTCAGTCTATTACATTTCAGATCTGTTTACCTCCCTCAAATTTATTGCAGCTTTCATTGAAGTAAGAATGAATGCTTTGCTACGCAGTAAAGTGCCTTTCAAATATCATACCTTCTAGCAGTGTGAAAATGTCTGAAATGTTGGAGATTTAAAGTGGTGAGATAAATTGTCAGCTGATCTTCAAAACATATACAAATAATAGGTCCAGTTTCAAATCACACTGTCTAGAATTAAATACCTAAACAGCTTTTTCAGAACTCTGGAGTTTGAAGCACTTAGGAATTATCTGAACTTGGTATTTCTGTTTGCTGATATCAGAGCATAATTTCACACCAGCTATAAATTCAGACACTTCAGGCTCCTTGGAAGTAGAACTAGCTACTGCCAAGAACCTGTGATAGCGAAAACTTAGTGCATTGCCCCCAAACCGTCTCTAATAAATTCTTCAGTTGAAGATACAATTTGTTCTGCTTTTCTTGCTCATTTTCTTCTTCATTACTGGATATACCCTCCTTAGTTTCTTCCTCTGAGGTCTCCCAGGTCACTTGGTCCCTGGCCTATACATACACAGAAATATATATGAGTATAGCTTGAATAATACATATCATATCAAAAATTAAGAAGTGTAGCTATACATAGTTCAGAAACTGATAGAGATCTTTGGGAAAATAGGAAAAAGACTGCTTAATTTGAAGAAAAAGCTGAAGGAAATTTCTACAAAACAGGTCGACAGAGGAAATACAAGAAACTAAAAAGACTACTGAACAATAAGCATTTATATCGAGTTCTGAGAGTCTGCATATCACAAATGTGTACACAGAAAAATGCGTGATTCAGAGATGTTTTTGTAAAACCAGTAGCAGTTTCAGTAGCAGCTGATTCCAAAGTTACACATTTAATAAGCCAAAGACCAGTAGACCAGGATTGATAAATGAACATGAGACAAACTAGCTACCATTTGAAATTCCTTTGCACCTTAGTAATGGGTATCAGTGACTAGAGACATGTTCTTGTATGAAAAAATGTATGCCAACTGTTTTAGACAGTTTTCTAGGGTTTTTATTCCTCCTATTGAGCACTTTTCTAAGGAGAACCAAGGGAAGCTGAGAGGTGTAACTGAGACATGGGCACTCAGGTATTTTAAGATCTTAATGAAAGTGTACATAGACATTGTATTTCACTTTTGTTATCTCTGTAGAGAAGACAGGTTTAAACTGAGCTAAAAAAAACACCTCTTTATATGTCCTCTTTCTCTGTTTTGTGGATTATGGACTTTACTGTAGTGCTAGTGGATGACGTATCATAAGAAGAGAGATAACTTCGTATGCTGGGCATTGCCAGCATGGTAAAACACAGCTCTTCTTGCCTGATAAAGACTTGTATTTTTAATTTTTAACCAGTTATATGCAAAGTAAGAATGACCTCAAACTGGTTTGGCTGTTGTTTGCTCTGCTGAAATTCAGACTTGCTTAAAACCATCAGGAGACACTGCTGAAAAACTGGTGGAAGCAAGCACAGAATCACAAGTTGTATTTTCAGCCATCCAAAAGCTTTCAAAACTGTGCCCTCAAATAAAGCTAAGCTTCAGTGGTCATTTAGCAGTAGTTATTCCAAGGTAACTGAAATTCGGGTAAGGTGATGTAATGAAGTTAGAAATAACATGTAATGCTAGAAAAGACTTTTAGAGATAAATATTTTTTCTGATTCTGTAATACTGCAGAGCAGTGGTTACATTTATCTGCCCAGTGCAGTGACAGATATATTTTACTTCTTCTCTTCCCAAGTAACAGTATAAAGTCCATCACAGTTCTATAGCAAATTGAGCACCAGTTCTATTACTTCTGTTTGGCAATCCACAAATCCTAAATTCTGAAATGCTCAATAACAGACTAAGCTCATATCAACAAGCACAGAGCCTGAAAAACAACTTAATATTTAAGCTGCAAATTAACTGCATTTTAGCGCTCTGAAATGCATGAGAAAGACAGTCTTGGACATGTAAATCCAGGAAAAAGATGTCATCTGCTTGTAGAGATGTGTAGTAGTTAATTGCACTGTAAGAAAATGATTTTATCTAATATATTGGTAGTCTGTAGGCTAACAGCAGCTACCTGCTTTCCGATCTGATAATTTTCAGAATTCATTGCTCCAGAAATTGAAGGAAATCTTAACAGTTGTGTAGTAAATTGCCTTTAATTTTTTGTTATTTTACTGGTTTTTTCTTGATAAAATTGGTCTTTTTTAGGAGAAACAATATTGCACAAATGAACTGTGTGAATGTAGAGGTTCCACTTCTTTGCAGGTTATGTTCAAAGGAGTAAAATGTATCTCAGTCCTCCCTATAACAAGCTCCCTAATAACTGAGAATTAAAATCCAAATACAGCTATAAAAAACCCAGCAAGGCAATTTAACCAATAGGACAGCTTGAATAAAAATTAAAGATTCCAAAAGACAATAAAATAATAACAATTTTCTCCTCTTTCCATTTTATCGGCACAGTGAGCCTTGCACACTCCCGTGAGCTGAGGAACAGGAAATTTTGTAGAAGTAGCACTTTCGGTGTTGGTTCATTATCACCTCTGCCTGTCTTTATTCTGCTGCTGCCCTTTTAGGTGTAAAGCTTCAAGGGACATGGAAGCAAACACTGTGTTGAGGATAGCTGTGTTGCAGTATTTGCCAACTGAAATATTATGCTTGCAGAAGCACCCTCTTGGTTACTCCCTACAGGCGACACCATCAGCTCTGCTTCACTGCTACCTCTCCTTTTCACAGCACTTGGCCCCTTATAGACAGAAGAATATTATACCAAATATGACACCAGGTACCAAAGATAGAATTTCAGTTTGCCTGCCGCTAATAAAAAGCCTCCTAGAGAGAGTTATTCTCATGGCACGTTTTTATGGCAACATAGATTTAATGACCTATGAAAGCCTTTCTCTGTTCCAAAGAGGGCAACTCAACCACCTATAACATGAGCAAGTCAAGTAGGGAGTAAGGAAGGTCATCTTAAATGAGTTCCCTACAGAAGTAAGGGATAATGCTTTTTTTAGGAGCTAAGATAATTTGATTAAATCCAACATGTAATGAGCAAACTGATTGGAAAAATATAAACAAAAACTTGTTAACATGGGAAAAGTGCATTTAGGGAGAATTAAGTGCACAAGTAAGCAAGGAAAGATAGAAGTAAATATTGTACTTATATGTACAAAAAGGTATCAAAAATACATTCTCAAAACTTGGAAGAAGTCACTAAGTCAGGTCTCATTAAAGCTGGTGGAAGACATCCACTTCCGAAAGAATACTTGTAACAACATACTGATCAGCTCTCAGAGGATAAATAAAATGCTCTCTCAATTCATCAAGAGAAGAAAAAGCCAGGGAAAGAGTCAACATCTTGAAACAATAAATCTGCTCTATTTTCAGAAGCACAGATTATGTAATGATAAATGATAAAATAGACACATCTGTTTGGAAAAAAGAAAATATATTTATCTACTCTATTTAGGGCAGTGTATTTCTCTATTAATGAAAATAATAACAAAGTTCTCCAAGATACCTCTCCTTCCTAGAACTCCTAGGTTCAACCTAGACTCTAACCTCCATGCTGTCACAAACCCTGACTTAGGATGCTGCCAGCTGTGCCACTTTTCAGGAAGAATATGATCTACAAAATAGAGACATATGATATAATGTGTAACCCTCAGTACACAGAGCATTCGATCATGTTACCAATGTTGTGCTTTTCTATGCATATAATATATAGTGTATATAGTATCTGTATCCATCCATGCTCATAACAACATGTCTGCATTGTTTTACTCTTTACTTACTCCCTGCAGTGTGTAAATAAGATTTTTAACAAAATCAAGATACATAAAGAACACAAGGGACCTATTTTCTTTTTCACTACATCTATATGGCTTGATTACTTTGTCCTGCGGCTTTATCATCCCTAACTGTCTCAGGATTATGCCTCAGGCTAAGGAGAAACATTTTCAGAAAAAGTCAAAGTAAAGGAAGAAATGCTAAGTGGCAGCTGATCAATTAGTTATTTTTTGTTTAGTGTCATGGGGACTCTATTATGGAAGAACTCAGACAAAAGAAAGTTAATCAGTTGCAGCATTTTGATTAAACAGAAAGTGGACATAACCTGATTTGCATCATATGGATAAACAGTAAAATTAATTATGCCAAAAGTAATTATGCTAGGTGTAACTATTAGATGAAGTTTTACACATTTATTTTATATGTAATATAGAGTCAAATATATTTTGGAAAATAATTTCCCGGGTTTTTTTAAGATATCATCAGTAAAATTATGCTACTTTGTCTCACTAAAATCTTACATTTGAAGTTACTCCCCATAGGTGTCAGCCATATAAGCAAACAAAATATTGTGCAGGTCAAAATATTAAAGTATTCCATATGATGAACAAGACAAATTCAGAAAAAGGATTTGTGGGAAAAAAAAAGTAAGGATAGTTTTCTTTGGGGAAAAATTTTAATTGATGTATCTGCTGGAATACTCAATTAGCAATTTTAAACTCATCAACTAACTTCTGTGCAGTCTCCACTAATACAGCCAAGTGTTCAAAACTAGATTCTTCTTCTCCACCTGCCCTATTTCGTATTTCTTGTCCATACTGTTTGGCAATATGATAAACAGTATTCACTTGTTGACCTGTGCAAATTCTCCCTAAACTAAGAAACAATGAATCATTTAACCTACTGAAACCATTTGTTAGCTATGCACTATCTGGTACAGATTTTCTTGTCTGAAGAGGCCACAGAGCTCCTTAGAGTTCACCGGTTGTGCCAGTAATGGTCTCAGTGACACAGCCGAGAAGCTGCTGTGTGGTTCTGCAGCCCTAATTACAGCCAGGGCTTTTAAAGGTTCAGCTGCAGCCTCTAGGGTCAGCATTGAAACAGTTAATCCTTTTCCAAGGCTACTTGTTTTCAGTTAATATATTTTAAAAGACACAGGCAGATGGCATCACTTGCAAAGCTATTGTTTTAGTTTTTCAAGAGACACAGCAGCACCTGGAAAGCATTCAAAAATTCCCAACAAGAATGATAAAACCAGAGCTTGTATATTTGACAAAAATAAGTTAAATCCTTCAAAAAATAAAGTACTGGGTATTTTTAAAGATTGCTGAGATGTATGAATCCATGAGGAAATTTCAAATGCATCCACTTTCGTTGAAATCATATTGTAAAGGTCCTCATTGCAAGTCTTGCCAAGGTCAAGCAGGAGGTGCCTGAAGTAAATGAACATAACAAAAATAATTTTGCACCTTTCAAAAAACAAGAATCTAGGCTTAGCCTAGATAGGCTGTCCCACTTCTTTGCTGGTTGCCTAATTATTAAAGTGCCTCAATGACAAAAAGACTCATTAGGTAAGTATTCCTTGTGTAGTGGAGAAGACATTCTAATACGTAATGCTTTATTAATCATCAGAATTAAGATTCAGCTTTGCACAATAATATGCTATCAGAATTTTTGTAGAAATCCAGTTGTATTGATTATCTATATCTAGGAGTTTTCAGCTTGTTCCTTTAAATAATTTTCTCATAGATCAGTCCATAATATATATGTCCATCATAATATTCATTAAATATACACATATTTTCTTGTCTTTACAGACAAATATTTAGAGAGATTGGATGTGTCCTCACATCCTCAATTCCTTGGTGCAATTATGTATAGCTACAAACTAGAGAAGTAAAAGTAGATACACAATCAAAGAGGAGATGTCTACTAAGCATGATGCAAATGGAGGTCATTACAAAAATATTCCATGAAGCCTCAGGCTTCTTTCCCTGTATCTGATGCATTTGAGAACTACTGTTTGCTGCAGATGTGACCCAGCTTTCTTGGCATGATGCAGAAGGTTCCTTAAGTCTAATACTGTAGCATTACGGAACTGCATTGCTTCTTTCCAATGGGAGAAGGGAAAATACAGAAAGACCAGAGAGGTAGAAATTATTGGAACAAAATAAATAAGCAAGAGAAAGAAAAGGCAAAATAAAAAAAATAATCAAAATCTTAGAGAAAAAAAAAAGGAAGAAAAAGGGATAATAAGAACATCAGCCAGCAGGACTAGCAGGATGCTGAGATTTCACTTGTGCACATGTGCACAGAACAGATGCTCTGCACATCATGGACAAGCTCTGCCCTGGAAAGATTCTTACTGAAGAAACTGAGACAAGTACACAGTTTTCTGCCATTTTCAGCAATTCCTTGTCAATGACAGCCTAGTGAACTGATCATTTTTATATGCTATTTAAAGCAGTAAGAACCAAGGATGGACCATATATGACTCAATCTTACGCACTGCACCTACTTAATTACAAGACATAGAATAAAAGGAAATAAAAATGACCCTGTGGCTTGTTGCTGAGCCCACAGTGAGTCACAACAGCTGTTTTTGTGTGCAGCTGTATTACAAGGAGATAAGCATTTTCAATGACTTGGTTTTATTTTAGCCAGGACCTTGAGAGTTTTTGCTCTATGAAATTCAGGATTACAGGTATTCAGATTACGGTTTCTCACTGTCTGCCTTTATTTTTGAAGCATTTTGGAGCTATGCTAATAGAAGAGAAAATAAATGCAGCCAAAAAACATCCTCTACACTAGAATACAAATAAATAAATAAATAAATAATAGAAACAAAAAAGTGGAATGAAGAAGTAAAGAAATAGTTAACATGTATCTTTTGTACTTATATACTTTCTCAGATGTCAAGTGGGAACATTCCTCACAGGCAATATTGAATCATCTATAAAAAGCCTAAAGCTAAATTTTAGACCAAATATTATTGCAGAAGGCAACTCATCCGAGAGTTAGGGAGACCAAGGTCTAAAGCCTCTGCTTGGATCAATTCAGAACAGAAACCCAACCTGCCTTTGAAAGAGTGGGTAAATATTCCACCCACCCACTGTGCTACTGAGTAACTTACAATTCCTACCAATGATCTTTTAATTTTTATAAAAACTTAATTAACTTGAAGAGACTCAGGCTGTAAAATATGGCAGTGAAGTTACTTACTTAAAATGAGACCTGAGTTAAAGCCAAGGTTAACAGGGTTTTAAACTTTATTTTCTTACATCCCAAAAGTAATCCTTAACTGCTAACTATTGTACTAACTTCTGTTTTGAAATCTTTCTTCCTATCTCTCTTTTCCTCTGCTGGGCACAAAAAACAATGACAGTACTTCAGAAGAGGAACTAACTTTGACTAATCAGAATTTTCCACACCTTGCTCTACAGGCACCTGATGTGTTTGCCTACAAAGCCAGCAGATTCCCATATGAAAACCAATATATTGTTTTCATATGCACATACATATATCACAGAGATACAAGTAACTCTGATGTCACCATGCAAGAAAATGAGCATGATTGAGAACATAATAAGGAAAATTCACTCTCTCTCTTAGTCCTATCTTCTACACATTAAAAGAGACCAGCAATGCAGGTAGTGAAAGCACATAACAGACACCACAGCAAACCCAGACTGATAGAATAAAACTGACTAAGAAAAAAAAAAATACTAAAAAAAACCCCACATCTAAACGAAAGTTTTCATTCTACATTTCAGCTCCACAATGACACTGTAACAATGTCAGAGCTGTGCAATTATCACCACTCATTTGGCCCATTTGACATATTTGATGTGAAGTGAAGTATGCAAAATGCTTTTACACAAGCCAAAACCAAAATAAATGCATTGTTCTCACGTGCTGCACTGACCTACTCTGGTACCCAGAATATATATAAAGATTATATATTGAAAAAATGTTCTCTGTCATTTCACAAGAGAAGCATTTCATTGCTGTAATAAATTACTAATCTGAGAGATTGCAGACAGTCATGTTTACAATATTTCAAGGTTCATCCTATTTCCTAGTTCTTTTGTGCTGTTTTGACAGTGAAATATAATTCATGATTTCTTTTTATCTGTCTGTAATGGCAGTGCAGTAAATTAAATCTAGGGTTATTTTAGCCAATCATAAATCCTGATTAGTTGTAGTCTAATTAAGGAATAATGAATGGGGAAGTGACAAATTTCCCCTTCCTCATTCTTTTTTTTTGTAATTAGAATGCATACTGCACATCAATCAAATAATTTATCCTATTAAAAATCACAAACTTTTTTTGGAATGCATGTGTTGTTTTGTTGGCAGGAGCATTTATCAGGTTTTATGGCCAGCTGTCAAGAAATCATAAGGTACCAACATTAAGCTATCTATCTGATAAATATACTGAAGGAAAGGTGAAAAATAATCTGCATTAGCTGTTACAAGAACGATGAAACAGCATGCAGTCTTTTCACTAAGTGTAAAAGAGGGTCAAGCCTTGATGTTAAAATAATTATTTAGGTTGTCAGAAAACAGCTAGGGCCTAATAATTCATCCAAGCTCTTAAATTTCTACAATTTAGTCTGTGGTGTCACCTGTACTCCTCCAAGTCTTGAACTGTGGGGAAGAAGCAATAGAGTAAACTGAGTGCTGAATAAACTAGAGGTGAAAACCTCTAAAAGAAGATGGATAAACACAACTTTCCACATTGTTAAGTTCACAAGCAACAGATAAAATATACTTTGAGGGCTTAAATCTTATGCAAAAAAAAAGTGAACTAAGGTAATATTAAATTAGAGAGTTAAGGAATGCTCAAAACAAAGGGATTTGCTTTTTAGAAAAGGAGGGGCAAAAATAAAAAATATAATTTTAGCAAAATTTGACCATTTGGAATATTCTGTTAATCTTATATGACAGAAAGAGTTCAGATTTACATTCTTACTCT
>VXBU01009727.1:404147-418441 GCA_013400315.1 Bombycilla garrulus | reverse complement strand
AATAAGAATGCTCCTACTCCCCATACTCTTCATGCTATTCCATAGATCAATGTTCTCCTTAGTGAATAAGGCTGACAAGGCTATGAAGCATTACATAGAGGGACACAGAAATAGTGTTTCTGGTTTTCAGTATGAGGCAACAACTACAGTGTCATGCAATGTTTTTGAAATAAATGCTTTCAGTTTTTGTGTGTTTGTCTGCAGAATATTTTGTTTCAACTTGTTATTTATTTATTTCCTTTATTTATTTTTTTTTCTCCAGGAAAGGAAATTCTGTTTGCTAAATGATTTCTTCAGCTACAAATCAAATCCTCAATAGAAAAATATTTCTCTCAGGAAGGTTTTGACCAGGACTTCTACAGCTCATCCCAAAGCTGAAAAAACTGACTCATTCTCAGGAATTCACAAGTAATTCTCTTTTCATTTTCCCACACATGAAAGCTGAACCATCACATCTATACATTTACTTAGTATTAGATAACATTCAAACCACTATGATTTTATGATTCCACTGGTTTAATTTCCCTTTCTTAAAAAATAAGAATCTCATTATGCCAACATCTCTTGTTCCAACTATGTGACTAACAGGGGAAGAAAAGTTTTAAAATAAGAAACTGTCACATACAATATGGAAGAACAGGACACCAGGACTAGATGTCTAGCATCAAAAATAAGCTGAACCACAAAAATTAATTTACATTACCTACAGCATTAGTGTTGACTAGCCTCACATATTACATAAATAAATGAGTAATTTGAATTGAAATGATACAATGATACTGATTATCAGAAAAGCACTATTGGTACCAAATTAAGATAATTTTTTTCTCTCTTATTCATTCATTTTACCAATATAGCATGACAGCAAGTTTTTCTTGGAACTGTTAAATTATATCTGAGGCAGAAATAACACTTCCCATATAATTTTAAATTAATTGGACAAGGAAGCCTAAAGTTATAATTCTCAAGTCCACAAAAGTTTGAAAAGTCTATTCTTCATAGAGGAAAAAGCTCATGACATAAAGAAAATTCCAGGAGAAGCTGTGAGAGGAAGATTCTTCTCCTGTCAGGTGTTCTGTCTAAGAGTAGGATTTAATGAGCTTCCCATGACAGGGGTAAGTCTACACGTCTGTGGGTGTTTAGGTAAGACACAGGCAAGAGATACTTGACAGATTCCAAAGCAAAGCTTTCCACTTTGCACTTGACATAAAAAGCATCATTTCTTGCTTTGCATTCTTCTTATTGGTGTTCAGTCCCTATATAATGTTTTAACTTAAACCCTCACAAAAATCTGAGCACTTAACTCCTACTTGGGAGCTAGAATGCAACAGGAGGATATTATGGCCCTAAGATCTCCAAGTTGTTTCCCATTTAAAATATCAAGACATGAAAACAAGAATCCTAATTCTATCATCTCAAAGACAATAAAAAGAAAAAAAATTGCTTTAAGTATGTACTTATTTTCACACAGAAAATAAGCAAGTTCACATATTCCTCTGTAGATATCTTATAGTGGTGGTATTTGCAATTCCTTCATTCCAGGGATGGATTCCACTGGTCTATATGAAAAATAACAATAGAACCATGACTTTGTTTCGGGACATGTTTTCATTGTGCAGTTTTCAAGGTAAAGAAAATAAGGATACAGTGTTAAAGATATGCTACATTTACATATTGAATATAAATACAAAAATAAAAACAAAATGGAAAAATCCTATGCTTTTGCATTATACCAGGCAGCCAGCTTAATCTACAATTATTAGCATTAATGCAAACTTTGAAATCTTGAAGTGGTGTCTTTGTTTCATTGCAAAAAATCACTCTGCTGTAAAATTAGTAGATAATAGTTACAACTATGGTTATGGTTTGAGTGAAAATCTTTGCTTTGCTTGCAAAAATCACACATGTTCCTGCTATTACTCCACTGAGCTTGAAGGATGGGTCATTATATTCAGATTATAAACTAAGTCTATACATTTCATTGATACAATTAAAACACAAGGATTTTTGATAAGTTTATCACTGGAAATGGGATCTGTGAAGGAGAGAGAATGACCTTGGATTTAGGTCTTTGGAAACAGTGAGATTGAATATCCTTTCAAATTTCAATAAGCCCCACACGCTTAAGTAGGAAAACATTGGACAGAAATAAAATTGCATAACTTTAAGCTTCCAAACACAGGAATACAATATTGATCCTCAAAAATCATTATACTGTGCATGCAAGAGGAGGGAAGAGGAAGAAAATCTTTTTCTATAAATGCTTCAGGCAGCTATTACACGAGACTTTCAAGTCCTAAATTTGCTGCCACACTCAGCAAATTAAAATACATAAAACTTTTCAGAGTTCCAATGTAGTACACATTTCAAAAGCCATTTTTCACTATTTGAATGTGAGCATATACTACTAAGCAGCTGGGAAACCTAATTTGGGTTTGAAATCTGCTTACAGTTTTGAGATCCTTGGCACTATTTCTGGGGAGATCCTGGTATAATACCTCTAAAGAAAAATAAATATGTTATATAATGAGAGCCAAATACATGAAATATTTTAAGTGCCCATTCTTTTACCATATTCCATGGCAAACAGGTCAACACAGCAATATTATTTTAATCACAGTCCTATTTCTAAAGCCTGATTTGAATAACAAACTCCCTCTTTAGTATCCAAATTCTTTAGGAAATATTTCTATGGGTGGATGAGAAAAAGTCAAGTGGGTTAAAAAAGGCACATATTTTTAAACATTTCATCACTACTTGATGCTGTTGAATGTGGCTGTTTGCTAAAGTGCAGAAACAGAGAAAGTGGAAGAAACAATGTTAACAGGTATTTTCAAGTTAGATTTTTTTCACTGTCAGTGGCTTTCCTTAGAAAAATGTTCTTTAACTGAGTGAAATTATTATATCTCCTTAGTTACAGAAGCTGATGGAGAATCTTAAAATTCAGCTGTAACAAAATTAATTTGAAGAACAGCATTATTTCTTATGGCAATTTCTTTGTCTTCAGAAGAAGTTCATCCTTTTAATCTCCATAGGTCTTACATCTTTATATGAAAAATATAAGGAAAATATTCCTCTACCCATTCATGTTTTAGCTGTACTATATATTAACTAGGAGTGGTTTATGTCTAGGAGAGTTTAGAGCTAGTGAGGTTTATGACAGTTTTATTGGAAGCATTTATCAAGATTTAGTGTTTGTCAGCAGCTGAACCAGCGAGCAGCCTGATGGTCACTGAGCATAAACACAGCAGTAGGGTGGGAAAACCCAGATCGTCCCCATAAATGAGAAGTAAAAATAAACCTTAAGAGCATTGTAGAAGCATTTACAATCACAGCAAAAATGTCTTCTCATCTTATCACTTAGACTGCTTTGAATTACTATGCCTAAATGACAACAATTCTTCAGTGTAAATGACAATGTGGCAACACTGGGAGAAGAAATTATGTTGGTACTCAAAGAGTATTCACAACTAGTAAACATATTCTTTCTTTCCCTTCCAGTGAGGCTACCAGCCTGAGACTCTCCAGTGGGTAACTACAGGAAGATATAGTATTGATGTTTTCTTCCTGTTAAAAATTGCTCCATCTTCATGCAAGAAACTCAGGCTATGAAGGGGTAGGCAGGGGAAAGTCACAAGGTGCTTGACTGGTAAATAATCAGTCACAGCAGGTCAGGGCCAGCCAACTTTCCTCATCAAAATGAAGGAAAAAGAAAGAAGCAAAAGACAGGGAGAGACAGATCTGATTTCTGCAAATGTCCAGCCCATCTGCTCAGCCAGATGGCCAATTGAATCACAAGAGGAAGGTGTCACAGAGAAGCCTGAGACTTCCTTGCTTTATTCATGCTCTAGCCAAAAATAATAATTCAGCAGCATCCGACAGAACCCTAAAGGCCTTGTGTACTAGCACGCTGAGCTTTCCTGTAATCACTGTGATATCTTCAGGAACAAGGGGTGGCATGAATCATTATTTGGATGTGATAACATGACCCATACAAACATTAGGGGATAATGGGCAAGTCGGCACTCTGCAAATCGAATCACACCATGATCCATCATTAACCTAAGTGAGCTATTGCTTTATTGAAGTAGCCCTGTAAATGAATAGGTCACAGTCTATTTAAAAGCTGAGAGATTTGTTAATGCTCCAAGGTCCTATATTCTGTTAGAGCATACAGCCCAAGTAGAACTGAGATTCTACGCGTGTTTTTAAAGGATAGGTAGCAATGAACAGAAAACCTAAGATTTAGACTTGAATAATTTTAAAATATTCCATTAAAACACTTATTTGCACATATATAGAAAGGTATTTTTATAGTTTTGTCTTAAAGAGGAAAGAAAATAATCATTATTTTAATTTTCTTTTTGTTCCTCACAAACCTTCATAGCACAAGGACTGTAGAAAATTAATGCACTTCCAGTTGTTCTGAATAAGCATTACATGACAAATTAACATTGTCCTTCAGAAAAGAGCTTCAGAATTCAGAATTAAGCCACTTAATTGCTACTTTAGGAACTCTGGATTTTGCATAGACATAAGTCCAGGTGTTAATACCAATTCTTTACTGTTCAGTTTTGATAACAAGACTGAGCTTGAAAACCAGTTAAGACAAACCTTCCAAGGACTCCCACGACTCTCCTGTTCTTATGGCATCCTGGCAATTTTTTTCAGTTATGGATGCAACAAGGAAATATGGACATCCTCTGAGATTGCTGAACCATAAATGAAGAAGGAATTATTTTCCCCCTAAATACTCTTGAAATCAAGTTTAAATCACAAATTATACATCTCTTCCCAAAAAAAAAAAAAAAAGTTTTATTTTTTTATAGCTATAATGTTATAGGAATTATTTGCAATAAGGAGAGGAAATAAATTAATCTTTTAATCAAATAACTATACACTATCAAACCAGTTATGTCTGAAAAGTGTAGGAATGGGCTTCACAACTGGGGAGAAGAGACCTCTCAAGAACTGCATGGATAGCTTGGGAGTAGCATACGACAAAACTTGATAAATAGTGAGATATTGGTAATCACTTGAAAGTACTTCTATTTCCTTCTAGGAAGGACAGATTATTAGCTCCCACTTTCTTCGCTTTTACCCTGAAAAATTGAAATATATCTTGACCATTTACTATATGACTTTGTTAAACAACTGTTGTGAGAATATATAAGGTGTTTTAAGGGACTGTGTGTTGTAGCACTGTTTGTGAATTCTAGGGCATCCACATTGAATAATTTTGGTTACATTTCTAAAGGTTTACCAGAATAAATTACTATACATTACTTTACACTGTTGTTTACTGTTGTTTTGCTCAATTGCTTGTTGGGACATACTTTTGTTTTGATAGTCTCAAATTAAACACTCATTACCTGCATGGTTCCTCAAGACCCTCTGACACTCACTGGGGCATACTGCTTTTACTGACAAAAGCCAAATAGAAAGGTATGCATTTTTTTACTCCAGTCACAGCTGCAAGGAGGACATTCATATTCATGTTTAAACAATTCAGTTCACTCTACAGCTGTGGGAAAAAAAATCCAGTGAAACGCCTTTATTGTGCATAATAATGAAGTCCCCATGAGCCACACACAACTTTTGCAGAATGTTGGATGCTTGAGTAAGCTGCTGCATCAGACCCTCCTCTAACTTTGAAGTCTGACTTACACTTGTATTTCTGGAACCTCCCTGATGATATCTATGATTGTTGCTAATATATAACTAGCATATCAACTTTTATAGGTAGAAGATTCTTACCCTTAAACCGTTAGAGTTGTATGCAAGCCACTGATAAGTTCTTCTTGATTTCTATTTCTAGTAATTGAATAAAATGCATTCTCTCAGTGTAAAAAGGCAACTAATAAATTAGGGAAGAATGTATAGAAATCAACACAACTGCTTATGACAAGCATTATGAATACAGGACAAAAAAGCTACAACCTCTATTCTTTGATCATCTCTCTCTCTGTCATAGCCAAACAAGCGACACTGACACCTAATTCATTTTAAGTTGCACGCTGTAGAAATAATAGTTGCATTGTCCTGAAAAGTTCATTCTTGTCTCCTGACTTATATGGATGAGCTTTTGGAATCCAATTTTAGCAAAATTTTGTTGGCTTTATTTTTTTTCTTTTCTACTGATATTTGTCTATAAATATAATTAGTCTTTGCTCCTATCACCTAGACCCTATGCTATCAGAAGAAAGAGAGAACGAATACCAATATTTCATAGAAAAGTAGAGTGGTTACGTTCAGAAGGGACCTTAAAGAATATCTACATGCAAAACCCCTGCACTGGGCAGGGATGTCACCCACTAGATCAGATTGCTCAAAGTCCCATCCAACCTGGCCTCAAACACTTTGAAGGATGGGGCACGCACAGCCTCTTTGGACAACCTATGCCAGTGTCGCACTATTCTCGAACATTAAGAATTTCTTCCTAACATATAATTTAAACCTCTCTTCTTTTAGTTTAAAGACATTCTCCCTTTCCCTGTCAATATCTGCCCATAAAACCAGTTGCTGTCCCTCTTTTTATAAGCCCCCTTTAAGTACTGAAAAAGGTCTACATGGAGTCTTCTCTTCTCCAGGCAGAGCAACCCCAACTCTCAGCCTGTCTGTGTCAGAGAGATGCTCCAGCCCGCTGATCATCTTGGTGGCCATCCTCTGGACCCACTTGTCTACATGTTTTCTGTGCTGAGGACTCCAGAGCTGGACACAGCACTCAACATGGGGTCTCAAAAGGGCAGAGCAGAGAGGGACTATCACCTCCCTCAGCCTGCTGGCCACACTTTTTTTTATGCAGGCCCATGACTCCTTTGGCTTTCTCAGATGCAAGCAGACGTTGCGTTGAGCTTTTCACTTACCAACAGCCCAAGTCCTTCTCATAGGGCTGCTTTCAGTGAGTTCAGCTCCCAGTCTGTACTCGTGTCTAGGATTGCATTGACCCTGGTGCAGCACCTTGCACTTGGACTTGTTGAACCACATGAGGTTCTCATGGGCCCACTTCTTGAGCTTGCCTGGATGGCATCCTGTCCTTTGGGGTCACTCAGCTTGGGGCAGGCCATCTGCAAACCTGCTAATGGCACACTTGGTTTCACTGTTTATGTCATTGATAAAGACATTAAAGATCACTGGTTTCAATTTCAGGGCTTCCCTAAGCCATGTTAACAGCAGCTCCCAGAAGAGCCCCTACCAATAGGTGTGTAATAAGCAGGGCAGGGACATGGAGGCCATACTCTCTACCTGGCCAAACGCCTGCTGTTTTATTCCTGCTTTGTGCTCCTAAAGAGGCTAGAGAATGAACCTAGCCAAAAAAACTAGATTCAAAGCAAATTTCTACAGGAATAATTAATTACTACTGGAATACAACATAAAAGATTTTGATGAATCAAGACTGTCATGGTCATTCACTGAGCTGTCTCTTCAGTGAATCATGCAGCTTTATTTCTCTGACAAAGACCAGAACTAGGGCTATTTCCATCAATGACAGGAAAGTTGAAGCAAAGAGCTTTAATTTTAGATAGGTTTTATTTCTCTTCTTCTACTTGGTATTATTTTTGTATCTACCATCACTTGTTTTTTAATATGCACTTCAATCCATCAGATCATTAGCACATTATCCATGAGACCCATTTTGTTATTTTAAAATGTTTTCCTGTGGCTGAAATAATTTTCAAGGTTCATCTCTAATTTCACAAAAGTCCCATTGTTTTTCATACTGTTGTCAAAGTTTTCAGTGGTTTATAAGAAAGACATAATGTACAGAAGAGAATTATAAAAACAGACTGCTTCTGTGACTGAAGGCATTGCACAGTCTACCACCTCTGACTCTGCTACTAGAGGACAGATGTTTGGGAAAAAAATCTGTCATTTGGTAACTGACAGTGGGAATTAAAAGACAGTAAGTGCAACAGGAATGTCTTCATTGAAGCAGTGGTCAGGACATCTCAAAATTCAGTTTATAACTAAATTTTATAGTAGATATTAAGAATGTATGTGCTGAGACAAAGCAGAGAGTAAACACAAAGAAAAAAAAGCAAAATATTTGTTACAAGATTTCAAAAAGGAGGGAGGTATAACAAGCTATGACAAGTTCACTTGATCTGTCAAGGAAATGCAATCTCTTTCTGGAGTTTAGCAAAGTAGCAATTTCAGAGTACCTCACAATTGGTTTCAATGAATAGAAGAAAACAAATCCAAAGCCAAGGTAAACCAATAAAGAACTATGAAATTAGGAAAGAGAATCTTTTAAAAGAGAGGCCAAAATACTATGTCTTAGCCCTGTTATATTCAATAGCAATGTAAGTTTTTCAATAATGAGAGGTGATTAATATCTTGCACTAAGTCTCAGGGAAAAAGAGTACTTTAGCAGACAGCTTCTTAGAACCTTACTGACATATAAGGGAAATATCACTTAATATTAGGCAGACTCTTAAGTGGTATCCTAAAAAGAGACAGACAACCATATTGCTGAAATTTAGGTCTCTGAGGCGCAAATTCTCATAATGATGGATGACAGAATCTGCACCTTTTACCCTATTTTTTCCCTTAAGAAGAAAGCACACTGTCACATTTACTCTGTGAAATCTGATAGTATCACAATACAAATAATGCATATGTGAAAACATACCCCAACTTTATTTCTACTGCTATGACATAATCACTTATAAGTATCATACAGCTCCTACATGCAGGCCAGTAGGAGTGAAGACACTGAGAGTACCACAGCAGACCTTAGACCTCCTTCCACATCAAAGACTTTTCTAAAAGTGAAATCTAGAGCCTAAAAGAGGTGCCATCTCTTATAACAGACATTATATTTCAGTTCCTTTAGTGAACAGTCAAGTACCTAAGAAAAAGCAAAAATCACATGGTATTTTCCTTAATGCAGTTATAAAACATAACACTTCAGATAACATACCTTCTTAGTAGCATTTGTCTATTTGTTGCTAGCCTGAACCATAATTCTTTCTCTGCGATACCTTCAACTCAATGTGCTATACAAACTCAAATCATGTTCGCATTTTAAAATGTCTTATAAAAACTACTTCATTTAAAGGGTATGCAGAAACACACCCAAACTGATGTATACATAAAAATGCTTTAAGTGGAGGCATTTTTATGAGTCACTTAAAAGCAGAACAGTACTTGGCTTCATAACCATTTTCACATTCAAGATACCTCAAAATGCTTTGCAAATGAATAGCCTGAAAACCAACCAAGATATTGATGGTAATATACATGGTAAATATACATGATTTGAAGGGGAGCAAATGCAGAGGTATTAGAGTTTCTTCTGTTAACACATGAATAGAAAGCCATGGTTAAATTAAGAAAAATCAAAGACACTATGGCATGAGCTTTGATTCTTTTTTGTTCTGTGTTTCTCTCCCATGTTTTTTATTAGGAGTCTTTAATACACAGGTTCAAATATATAAACTGTCAGAAATTAATGACAATGTAAAAATAGGATTAAAATATGGCTATTCCACTCAGCAACATACTGGGAAAAAAATCAGTATATTTTATTGCTTAAAACAATTCACACTAAAATTGAACTATGTTTCTTTTCCAGCCTTTCAAAAATGTTGAATAACTCCAGCAGAACTGTCATCAATTTGCTTGTATTTGACTTTATATTTGTGGTTTGTCATGGAATTGTTAAAGCTGGAAGAGTGGTCTAAAATCATCAAGTCCAACCACTAATGTAGTACTGCCATGCTCACTACCAAACCATGTTGGAATGTGACACATCCACGTGCCTTTGAACTCATCCAGGGATGACCATTCCACCCCTTCCTTAGGCAGCCTATCTCAATGTCTGACCATGCTCTCAGTGAACCAACTTTCCCTAATATCCAATCTAAACCTCCTGTGGTGCAGCTAGAGGCTGTTCCCTCTGTCCTGTCACTTGTTGACCAGGAGAAGAGATCAACCCCACCAGGATACAGCCTCCTTTCAGGCAGTTGTAGAGAGTGAGGTGGTCTCCCCTGAGACTCTTTTTCTCCAGGCTGAACAACCCCAGCTCCCTCAGCTACTCCTCATAAAACTTGTCCTGCAGACCCTTCATCAGCTTCATTGCCATTTTCTGGGCATGCATATAGTTCAGTACATAAACACACACATATATCACAGTTTGTCAATATTAAGAAAAATATTCTGGAAACAGTTTGGTATTCTTAAAAGAAAGAGATGCTCAATAGCAAAAGATATACACAATAATTTTTCAAAGACTGTAAAAGGGAGAACTGCTGTAACTTAATCAAAATGCCAGCTGTCATCACAAAATGATTTCTCACATTACCCAGTAATACACTATTAAATAATAATGCAATTATTATTAATAATAATAAATAATGTTGTCTGGTAACGTAGTACAAGCAATAGAGGCAAAGGTTTTAGTAAACTTTGAATATTTTTATATTAAAACTGGTATATGGTGGTGGAATAAGAAGTAGAATATATGACAAAAAAAAAAAGCTTTTAAAATAAATATATCCAAACTTGAAATACATTGTTTTTCTTTGTTGTTCAGACAATTTTATTATAGCTAGAAAATAAGGAAGTGAGATGCAATGAGCACAGGCACTCTCTCATAATCTTTAAAAGCACAAGGATAAGTAAAAGCAATACATTCCAGAGCAAAAGGTATGAGATCCCTCTGGGCAGACACTGTCGGAAAGAAACGTACACGCAGAAATTCCCTTTCTCAAGAAAGTTGGTATTTACGATGTTATCCCTAATGAGAAAAGTATGCTCCAAATAATCTTTGCTGTTGTAATTTAAGGCTCAGTCATCACACAGGAAATGACAAATGTTTCACCAGTCTTACAGCAGGGCACATGGCAAGGAGAGCCATGCTCCCCGCCAATGAGAAGGGGTTTTCATGCACTCCAGTGGCTGTCCCCCACAGCCAGCACCAGGCTGTGTGCCACCCGCAAGCCTCTGGGCTTCACTACATGAAGACAGCACAGTGCTCCAGCCTGACTTTACTTGCTCTGTTTTACTGTAAGACTTCACATTGCACGTCCACATCAGAATGGTTTAGGAAAGTTATTACGGGACTAGCAGATCCTCTGAACATATTAAAGGCAATTTACCTAAGCTGTGGATGATTATAAGAATATTTGAAAAATTTGATAATGATGCTTTGCACAGTTACATGTAAGTTATGCCCTTCTCTAATTCTGTGATAAGTTTAAATACTTACTTAAGCACAACTTCGCAACATTTTATAAAACATTTAGAACCAAACCTTTAAGATACTGTGGTAGTAGCCCCCACATACAAACATGACATTTTCTTATTATGTAGGTGTCAATGATTGCTGAAGCATTCTCCTATACAAAAGTATCTAAATTAATTTGAGTACTGAAAAAGCTGTCACTCTAAAATTCACTTAAGAAAAAGTAATTTAGGAATTTGCTAACCTATAAAATTTTTTAATCATCTCAACCACTGCTATTGAACTAATGGGTTATTTAAGGTTGAAAGAAAGAAAAATAAGTATTCAGAAGGAAAGCAAATGCTAATTACAACTCATGATTTTCTTCAGAAGAGCAAAATTCCACCTGATGGGTACAAAATGAGAAACTGCATATAGGGACAACTGTAGCCTTTATATTTGTTAGTCTGTTAGCTGTTTTCTATTGCATGTAATTGCAAATAAATATTATTTTTTCTTATACATTTGGAAGAAAAAATTACAAAATATTGAACACTCTGAGGGCATTCTGTCTATGTATTATGAATAGAAATTGTGAGAGATCCCTCCAGCACAGTGGATAAAGAAATACCCATAGACCTGACATTCAGAGCAGTAAGGGAGGGAGGGGTCAGGACAGGCACAAATTAATCAAAATAAAGCAAACTTGAGGATGAATGTTATCTATAGGATAAATGCAAGAAAGACGATATAGATTTGCTTATAAAACGGACTTTTCAAAAAACAATATTTTGCTTATTGCTTCCCCAAAGGAGAATATGTTCCCCCTACGGTCTCCCACAGGGCCCTCAATCTCTAAAACAAACAACATCAGGTAACTAGTTTGATCAGTTGTGTTGGAAGACTTTGCATGCTGATATGTTCCAGAGCACTCAAATCAGTTTAGCAATTAAGTGCTTATGACTTCTGCAATGCAACCATCGGCTTTCAGATCTGGGAAAATATTTTATAAGAAGTCTTGAAACCTCTTGAAAACACACTGTGATCAGTAAAAGGTTTCACAGGTTCAGAAGACTGAAAAAAAGACGTCCTGACAAATTTGTTAATTTCATAAAAGCATGGTTTCATGGAAATATCTGAATACTGATTTACCTTGAATCTGAAATGCAATCACACATACAGCAAAAAGTGCATTATAAGACCTACTTAGCATTCTTGAATTGTTCGGTTTTTGCTATTTATATTTGAATTTGAAAATGGAGAAAGAAATAGCAGTAACCTCAACCATTCATTGATGCTATCCAGCATCCTATTTAGCTCTGCAGAGAAATTTGCAGATACAGGAAAAAAATAGTTAACCATCACTCAATAAACACAGAAATTTACATTAAGTCCCATCATCACCAGCAGACCACAGCATGCTTTGAAATGAGTATTTAAAAGGCAAGAAACATGTATTCTCCTTACTCTAGAATAAATATTAAGAATTGAAATACCAAAGCCACAAAGCCATTCACATCAATCAAAAATTACGTGAAATACTCTAGGTAAGTTCCTTCACACATTGCTGTCATAGGCACACTTGCAGCATGACTTGTAATTCAGAGTAAAACCCACTATTAAAACATTTGCATGAAGATTATGCATATCATACTGCTCATCACATGACTAATTTGTAGAAGATCAGTTTGAAACATAATGAAAAATCATGCCTCACATTTGAAACTCTTGTGTCAGGGCTAAATTTTATTTCTCAACAATAAATTTTTTTCTGCAGTGCCTTTTTTGTTTGTTTGTTTTAAGGGAAGAGGCTTCTCAGGTGTTTTCAAAGTTGTTTCAAGTCGAATTCACATTCCTTACCTTCTTTCCTTTAATTGAACCTTGTTGCTTTTAACGTCAGTGCTGCAGAAATCCCCCCACCCTCTCCGTATTCACATACACATAGAGTACTGAGAGGTTAAAAGAATACATATAAAAAAATAAAAAAAGGACATTAAAAATGGCAATCACATTTCGAGTCCCACGAGTTTCACATCACCTCTTAGCTATTTTCCCTTTTAGCTGAATGCCCAGTTTGGCACGCTGTATTTTCCCTTTTTCAGCCCTGATCTCAGCAGCCAGCACAGCCGAAGCGGCTGCACCCACACCTTTGTGCCACCCAGGTACCTGTGTCTCCCAGAGCCACTGCCCGGCTGCCGGACGCCCGCAGAGCGGGAAGGGGAAGATGTAGCTCCTTCCTCGCCCTCCACTGCTCCCTCTCCCTTTAGGCACTGCAGCCTCGCGCACTTTGTTGGGAACTTATTGAAGTTTTGCGATTCCAGAGCGGGATGCGCAGGGAATGGAGGCTGCCAGACCCGCACGCTCGCGCTCCCCCGGCGCGTCCCCGCCGCTCTCCGCGGGGGCAGCGTCCCTCGGTGCCGGGTCCCACAGCACAGCCCCGGCCACCGCGCTGCCACCCCGCTCTCTCTCTCCCTCCGCCTGCCCCTGCCCGGGAACAGCCGCCTTACCTGCTACATGGAGCCGCAGCCGCACCAGGCAAAGCAGCAGCAGCAGCGACCACAGCACCTCGCTCGCTCAATCGCTGTAGCAACGAAGCGCCCTTCCTCGTGTTTCCCTCCGTTCACCAAGCATCTCGCGGGCAGCACAGGCAGGTAGAAACCACTTTCTTACTGGAAGAGGTTGGTTGCCTTCTCAGAATACGACTGGATCGCTCTCTGAGGCTCCCTACACATTTACCCTTCAGATCAATACTGCACTTCAGCAGCAGCCTGAGCTCAGCTGCAGCTGATAGAGAGCAGCCAATTGGTATTGAGGATTCCCTTTCGGTAACCCCCTCCCACAAAAATACACCGTCTGCATCTGAAATTTTGTGAGTTGTGAAAAGTACTTTTAATCCTTTGCTTGAAAACCACCCCGTGCTTTTGGAGGTCCAGATAATCTTAGTTTTTTTGTCTTTGCATTTATAAAAGCTTTGACTGTCCAAACTATCCCCACCTGGATGCTTTTAGGCTCGGTAACATTCAGTGAGAAAACTAAAATACCCGACCTGGCAATCGACTGACTGACAGACTGGGAGGATGATGCTTTTGCAATCTAGTAGATACAGCCCATGACAAAAAAAAAAAAA
>VXBU01009727.1:356959-404115 GCA_013400315.1 Bombycilla garrulus | reverse complement strand
CCCCCACATAAAAAATCAAAACACACACACAAAAAAAACCACAGAAAGCCACCTCCCCCCCAAAACACCAAAAAACTGCCCTCCAATGGACCATCTAGATATCACAATGTACCATCTAGATATCATAATCATTCTTTTTCTCCACAAACTTCCTGTATTTCTGACCAAAAATATGCCTCTGCTTCAATGAAACAAGAAAAAAAAAAATTTAAATAGTGTCATAAACAATCACAGTAAAATACCTAGAGAAGACATATTTTTACTGTGGCCAGTTCTGAATTTTATTTAGTGGATATGACTTCACCATTTCACCAAAGACATTGAATGCTTTACATTTGAAGAAAAAAACTTTACTTGTCCAGCCTTACAACTTTATTTCTAGACCCTCATAGTAAATATGCCACATTCTTGTTTGTTTCTTGCTTCTTATGTGAAGGCAAGAGCTGATTTTAAATAGGTTAAGCCTGAGAACCTGCTTTTCTGACTTAAAGTAAAAGGCATGCTACATGAATTACTGCAAATATAGATACAAATACATTTTTAAAGGACTTAAGTTTTCAACAAAACAAACCTGGCTAAAATACACAAAGATAAGTGAGTCATGTAACCTTAGCATATCCCCTTCCGTGTGGATAGTACAATCTTCACAGAATTTCAATATTCTGAAGTTTGTACTTGCAAATTAAGATAGCCTGCCTAATAAAAGCCTACTTGGGTTTCCCTCAATTTAGATGAAAAAAGTGCAGTGCTATATATAACATGATATGCATTTGACAGAGACAGGTAAATAAATTACAGATTTATGCATGGATTTTAATGTGGCAGGCAGCAACTTCTTTGATTTTAGTCAAATAGGGAAACATGCCTAACTACTCGGAGAAACACAAAGCAGCTACCACCTATGAGTTAAGGGCTTCCTCTCACTCAAAATAAGGAAGGCTTTCTGCCTTACAAAGACATGATTCAGGACAGTTTGGCTTCTGGCTCATGGGCCATTCGCTGCCTGTTAATTTGAATGACCTCTAGGCTCAGTTTCAGCAGCACTCTTGCAAGAGTAACTTCGGCAAGGGAGTGAGGTGTGCTGAGTTGTTCTGGTCGTGGCTGCAGGACAGCTTCCAGCTCCCTGACTTTCAGGGAATTGCTTCCCCAGTGTAATGCCATTTCTGAACATGGTATCTTCAAAACAAAAATACACCTGATCTATAGTTTGCCATTGGAGGAGCCTTAAAAAGTCTTTATCACTCTGCTCATGTATGCTTCTCAGATCAAGTCAGAGAACATTTTGCAGAAAGTAGAAGGTGGCCAGAATACGTGCTGAAGAAATAAAAAGTATTCAGTATATCTGAGGTACACCAACATCATAAAGTACAGAAGCACAAGAGACATTGCCAAACACTGTATTGTGCATCTCTATATGTACACATATATGTGCACAACTGGCTATAGCGTGGAAAAGACCTCCTACAGCCATCCAGTTGCAGGAGACTGGTGAGTTTTCCAGCAAAACAGAAAGTCATAAAACTACAGATATTAGGCTAAGCTATGATTAAGATTCTGTATCTTTGCCCATACCACACACTAGTTTACAATTGAAATCAAACTGCACGTAGCTGTGATACTTGCAAAAACCAAATTCCTAGCGACAGGGAAGATGTGTGCTAATGCCTTTACAAACAATTCTACGGGTGAAGGGATGGGTGTTAACGTCTTTGAAACTGGTCTTAATGTCTCAACTAACTGGGCAGCAGGTTTGCTGCAGAGCCCAGACAGCTTGACTACTGAAACAGAAAAGTGGGTGTGAACAAGTCTGAGCATGGAACTTTGGGGTAAAATAGTAGGTTCAAGGTGGGGATATGTGGTAGGCAGTTCGGGAAGGCTGTACCTTCCCAGTACCTCAGCAGTGGTGAAAGGAAGAGGGCAACATACGGCCGGGAACATGAAAAGACAAAACCCCGCAGGTGTGTGCCCCAGCGAACTCTCTCCCTTTATTCGAATAAAGTTGCAGGGCTCCTCTGTCTCCTTTTTGGACACTGGCTTTTCATTGTGTGGTTTTCTGTCATTTCCCAGATGACATGAAAAAAAGCCATTTCTCTTCCCAGAGTTAATCGATTGGGGCTATCATATAGAAAAAGGAGCATGACAAAACTGAAACTTTCTCCCAGTGAGCACCAAGCTCACCAAGATGAGAGATTCTGATACTGATAGTAGGGAAATGGTCTCCTCCACAGCTGGTCAGCCCTCCCAGTCCTGCAGCAGTCCCATGCTGTAGCTCTTTCTCATCCCTTCCACATATTATGTTGCTCAAAACTAATACATGAGCTATCCCTCAAAGTCTAGCTCCCTCAAAACAGTCAATTATTGCACTGTATGTGAAAATGCTGGTAGTTAACCAGAAACCAAATCATGCCCTAAGAGCTCTTTGTATAGATTATCAAAGCCACGAGGTTCTCCTCTTACATGGGGTCTTATCTTTGGTGTGTGAAAAGCGGTGGGTGTCATGACATTGAAATAATTCCTAGGGACTTAAAAAATGAAATAATTTCTTTTTTGTCCATTATGTGAACAAGTCATGACAGTGTCCTCCAAGCTTAGCAGTTTAGATATTTAGTGACTGGAAAAGAGTTGAAGATGTTCCATACTTAAATCTAGGAGATCATCAGCAAGTATCATTTTCGTCTATGTCAATCCTATTAACTGATGTCAAGGAAAATATTATTGCACTTCCTTAGGTGATAACATAGAGGTGGCTGTAAAAAGTTCATTTAGTCTAGTCATTCCCTTATAATGAAATATATCAATAATAAAGCTCATACTAGCTGCAAAACTACTGCAAGACTTAAAAGCCTACTTTAAATTATCTTTATTTTAGCTTTACACTTTGATTTAAAATTTGACAATTGAAAGTTCAAAACAAACCTTCGAAAACAGACCAGTATTATTTACAAAGAAGTATACAAGTCCTTGCAAAGCCACAAAGTTAAATTGCTAATTTTAGTCTCCAATTTTGCTATCTGTCATAAAGAAGTATGTGTGTTTTAAAATTCCATTTGTTTTTAAAACTGTTATTTTTAGAAAACGCTGAAGCATGAATAGCTCATTTCTTAGTGTCACTCTGAAGGGGAGATAGAGCTACTTATTTATGAGGGAATACTCATTAAAGTTGAAAATATATGTAACATGGAAAAAAAATTAATCCAGAGGAGCTAGAATTCCTCCTTTTTTGAAAAAAAATCCTTGCATGCCAGTAGAACTAAACATGATTGAATTTTGCCCCTGTATCCCCTACATATTATTCTAATACTGATCTAGATAACTCAAGTTTTTTCTTTCTCTTGCTACTCCTAGTATTTTTCAAAGATTTCTGGCTGAACAGATTCACACTGAAAAAATATCCTAAAAGATTTCCATGCCAGTCAAAACAAAGTGTGGGATTTTTAGCCTTGCAACATCATGAAAACACATTTATAAGGGAAACTGAATTTATTTATGAAACTACTTTTTTACCTGGATTGTGCATGGTAGAATTCAAGGTTTAGCGATTTCTGTGGAGAATTCATTCATCTACACATGTAAAACTAGGATTAAAAGCCCACATGCTGCACAACATAGGTAAAAGGGGTCTAAGATTTCACTTGTGAAATTTTTAAGTTGATAAATATTTGCCACGTATACGTAAAATCAGGCAAGTAGTCTTTGCCTGAGAGATTCTTTTTGTGGGGCAACCTTATTCTAGACAAGATTCAAAGAGAAAACTTAATTTTATGGGTATACTTACTAGAAATCTATGAGATCTTCCATAATTTCTCAAACTTCTGCATTTAGACCTCCCTGAACTTAAACCAGTATATCACATTAATAAAGTGGTAACCTGCCTCTGCAGTGATTTCCTACCTTGTTATCCATGTAGCCATCAGACTTCTGTTTTTACTGTAGTTATAAATACAGATTGTTATACTGACACCTAGAGAAACCAACCAGAGATCAAGCATTATCCTAAGCAGAGCTGGATAGTATTTGAAATCCCTCCCTAAGGTCAAAGCAGAGTCAGAAACGACAGGTGTCATTTCCAGATGATGTCTAATCTGTCCTAGAAATCTCCGGGGACAGAGAATTCACAGCCTCTCAACTAGCCTCTTCCACATTTTAGCTACATTTACAAGTGAAAGATTTTCCAGGTGCTTAACATGAAACTGCCTGGTTGAAATTTAAGTCCTCTGGGTTTTGCTCTACATATACTCTGGTTTAGCATAATGTGTATTATTCTCTTCCTTTGCTGTGATATTTTATATCATGCAGATATGAAATACAGACATATCCTCTCTAACAATCCCTGTTCCTTCCATCTCTCTTCACAGGACTTTTTGCTTCCTAGATTCTGAATATTCTTTTACTCTGCTCTCTTCTCTATTCAACAGATTTCCTGTTTCCTAAAATTAAATGTCTAATACTGGATACAATAGGGCTGCTGTGCTCTGTGCTGGTAAAGCACATCCTGAGGATTATTAAAAAGGTAATGCCTCCAAATTTTAGCACTGTCTTTATGGAGGGTCAGTGCCATTCTTCTCTTTGTCATGCTGTTATCCTAATAATCAGTCCGTCTCTAAAGAACTTGCACTTTAAACAAAACATGAGAGAGAACTCTCAGATGCAATCAGTGCAGCAGCACACGAAGTGAACAGTGCAGGCATAACTGACTGTTTAGTTGTCATCGTCAGCACAGGAAATCAGAGACAAAACAGGATGCAAAAATGTTTGCATGGGGCATTTTGAACTTCTCTTATTTCTTATTACATCCTTCCACGAACCTTTCAGTTTGTCAATGTCTGTGCCGCTATCTTGGTCTTCTCATCCAGCTGCCTGCTTTCCGCAATGTCCATATGTCTGCAGATTGTAGTGCTTTTTATCCATCTAACCATTGGAAGATGTACCTTTAGACACAAACCATAACCTGTACCACATTTCACTTGTAAATCTTTTCATATAAAATGTTTATTCACCTGGGTTTTTTTTCAACTTTACAACTGATACTACTTCTTAGCATCTGTTCTGTAGATTTGTTGATTTTTTTTTTTTACTCTTGTATTTTTAGACACAATGACTGCTAAAAAATGGAGAACAGATTTAAGCTGAATAGTTTTCCTTGCTGGTGATTCCAGCACCGAGTCACACTTTGCCTGGCCTACTGCTGAAAACATGAAACACAGCATCAGGACAATCTTCTTGTACCCTTCTTTTGTGGCTTATCCCCATTTAAAACCTGCCTACTAATTCAGTTACCTTTGCTCTCCACCATTGTCAACACATACAAATGATTACTCATCTCACTTTCCAGCCAAAACAGTCATGTTTTGATGCATTCACAAAAGCAGTAAGTCAAATAGAATCACATAGCTAGCTCATACAGTTATGAAACATGCAAAATTTATGCACACTAAACCTGGCTGTATGTGAACTTAGCACCATGAGCACCAAATGGATTACCAACAATGAGGGGGACAGCAAACACTGCAGCATTTATTAAGAAATACAAAGTTATATCAGTAGCACAGATGAGAACTATGTGTGGTTATCACAGAGTGGAAATCAGCCCTAGGGTATGCAGACATTAGCTAATAAAATAGTTTTGGGTTTTTTTTCAGTACAAACTTTGCTTTTAAATAATGTATTTTATTGACCCACATTTCTAAATTGTAAGTTTTCTACATTATATATTTTGATAGTACTGTTGAAACTGTTGTGTTCTAGCAAGTTATCAAAGTTTTCTTCTGGGGATAAGTACATCTCCATAAATTGTTATCACTAACCTTAGATTCTTGCAAGCTTTTTCACAGGAGTGCAATTATAAATACATACATATTAATGTAATCCATTTTTAGTCATTTCTTATTTTACTGTATCTCTAACAAGACAGTGCATTTATTTCAATGAGAGGTAAATTTATTTTCCGGCAACTCAGAAATTCTTAAATCCCAATACAATACCTTCTCTAAGCAATAGACATTACTTTAAAACAATACTACATTTTGTTGCTGTTATTTTAATTTCTAAGCCAACTATTTAAAGTCTGTTGTCATTTTATATATTTATCTAGATAATACATCCAGGCAAAGATTCTCTCAAGAAACACAATAAACTTACATACATTTCCAAATAAGTAGCCGTTTTGAATGTTTCTTAAAATTACATTTCTGCCTTGCTAAGATTGCAGCTGTGTTCTATGTACTTTGTACTCATCTCCTTTAAGTGTTTACATCATGTATGTTGCACTTGAATAACAATTTTATGCATGTAAATCTAAAATTAGTTTTCACAACAGTAGCAACACTATTTTCACAAGAAAATAGAAAAAATAAATTGAGGGAATATTTTCTATAAACAAAGGCTAGATGAGTGCTAAATCACTGAACTGGAACAGCATGGCAGATCTTCAAAAAGTCATATCACGTACTTGTTCCCAAGTCCTCCAAAAAAGAGCAGCATGAATTTTACATGTACCTATCTAAAATGTTTTAATATCTACCGATGAAACTGGATGTAATTATTATTCTGACCTCAAAAATCAACACACCGTTTTTACAAGTTTCCTGCAACTTTTAACACGTTCCCTCATTTATGTTTTTTGCTGGGTTTTTTGTGTGAAATGTGAATACAGACTTTTTCATTAAGTTAGAAACTATTCTGGGACAAAATTAGATATTTTCCATAGTGAAGCACTAGGTACTGGGGCACCTGAAAAGTGCCACATAATTACCAAACAGTCGGAGTTTTTTTCCTGTAATTCAAGTTAGAAAAAAAACTTTGAGCCTGAGCATACACACATGGGGATGAAACATTGCCTTAGAGCTTACAGAGAGTAAAAAATACTTAGAAGGTATTTTGGCTTTCTCTTTGAGGGGCAGCAATTCAACAAGTTCCTGCTTCCTCTAGTCTATTCACATCCAGTTTGTGCTCTAATATCAGTCAGTCTGAAACAGAGAGTGCCCTTCCTTTTGTTTCTACTGTGTACCTCTACATCACCCTGAAATTCATTACCCTCTTCTCCTAAGGCTTTTGGAGGTGGCAAGATTTATCAGCCACTGGGTAAGTGAATATAGTATATAGCACAGTAGTATTTCATTCAGTATTTGCCAAAAGGTGCCTGAGAAGCATCAAGGGATCTCCGACCCCTGTGTTCACAGAACATATGTTTGCAGTCCACAAAACATCTCTTCGTTGGGAGTTATTTCTTTGATTCTGTACCTTGGTTACTGTGATGTACATAGGCCAGTGCTTCCATCCATCTTGCTGAAAACAGGCCACTACTACTAGATGAAAAAAAGTAGTAGGTTGGAAATAAAAGCACAAATGATTCTTGAAAGTCCCTGACAAAATTAAATAATGGACATTTATCAGGCTTAGAACACAACCAAACTAATATTACTGAAACTATGAATGGAAACAATTGTCTGGTTTTTAAACTTTTAAACTTGAAAATTGTTTTTTTCAGCTAATTGCATCTTATAGCACCATATGATGTGGAAGTTTCTATCTCTAAACTTATATGTTTATGTTTTTAAAATGCTTTACAAAATTTGCTTTAACAAGCTTTCAGTACTGTTCACACAAATTTTATATATTTACATGGACTACTTGCTCTAGCTTCCAACTGCATCACCACAAAGAGAACTAAAAATAAGATGGAACAAAAATTCAGCCAGTAGCTTATATAGATGTGGTCTAAATGCATGTTAGAGCATAAAAATACAAGATTATTGCAATTTCTATAAATAGCTGCAGATAAGAAACTTGTACACATTCTCTTCATTTTATGTATAACATAGAAATCAAAAATGCAACTGAGATTTTTTTGTTGCTGAAATGCTGCATACTGTCCTCTCCCTGTCTCTTTTTCCACTCACACTATAGAAACAAAAGAAGTAAGCTGATTGATATCTGTCTCAAACACTAGAAAATGGTTAATTTTCTCATTCCATTTTTCAATTAAAAGTATTCTTGAACAATTTGCTTTTCCAAGAGAATACTTAAACAGTGGTCTAAAATTTAGGTTTAAAACATCAAAATATTTGTCAAAAGACTTTTGAGCAGGCAACACATAGCACCACTGCTACCAAAAGAATTTGTCTCTGCCTGGGACATAGTGGGTCCTAACCACTTCTTCCTTTTATGTAACAAAAAAAATGAGGACCAAAGAAACATCCTTATGTCATTTTTAAGTAGATGAGTCAGGAAAATCAAAACAGAGTTGTGAAGCAGTTATTTCTTTCATTGGCACCCCACACACACACATCTAGTCTGTTAGGCTTTTCCCTGAGGAAAAATGCTATGTATACATTTCTAATGCTATGTATAGAGACACTTCCAAGGAGAGGTGAAATTGTTGCATTATGTAAAAATATTAAAGAGTATTTTAATCTATTAAGAAATGCAGGCTTCTTGTTCTGCTTCAGAACACTGAACTTATATAATAAAATTATTGCTGACTTCTTTTATCATGACAGACACTAAAAGAATTTCCAGGCAAGGTAGTAAAGGGTGCAAAGGTATTATTTGATAAACCTGTGATAACTGTAATAATTAAAATACACTGCTTAAAGTCTAGTACCTGCTTCCAGAAATGGGTAAGAAGGGATGCTATAAAGATGAAGGAAATAGCATGTGTAACTCATTTTGTAATCCCCCTTTCATATGGACATTGCTCATGCTGGAGAGAAAGGTAAGACTTGATACTCTTTAGATTTGGCTGAATGGTATCTGGGTGGGTGTCAATTCATCTTCTCACAAGGATCTACTACCTTATGTATTTATTTCTGGGAAGGTTGTTACTGCATAGAGAAAACCACAGAATATCTGATTTTTGAACATGTGAAGAACTGGGTTTCCTTCTTTTCCCAGCTGAACAGGTGGACTGTCTTAATATCATCTGTTCCCTTCTACTCACTTTTGGTTTATTCCAATTTTCTTCAAGACACAGCTTTAAAGCAAGGAGAACAACTGAGCAGATGATAGAGGCAGACACTACTACAAAGTATTAATTTGCTGGTGCCAGGTAATAACAATACTGCATAAGCAATACCTGAAAAATTGAAACTAGTAAGTAATTAAGAAGCTGTGTTCAGACTGTGGAAATTTGCTTGGGTGGAAAAGGCAATAATTTTATTTGTATTTTCTCATGTATTTTAGCACTTTACCTATTCAAATATTTACCAGGGAGATTCTTTTCANAAAAAACAAAAGCAAACCAACCAAACACAATAGGACAAAGAAAATAAAAATAAAATATAATAAATGGAAAGCAATATAATTTAAAACAAGGAATTTCCATCAGTTCTGTTTAATTTAGAAAGCTTTGATTTTGGTTGCACTGCAACTGGAAAACATTAAGAATAACTTGTACAAGTCAAGTTTATAGAGCTGAAAAAATAGAGCAAGAAATAATTCTGATTAAATTAGGTGTCTGAGACAAAATTCTAATGCCATTATATTCTTAGTGTTTTAATGAAGCTTGAAGCTGACATAAATCTGAAAAACTGGTTTCCAGTAATTCTTAGCTACATCCTGCTAGTAAAATGCATGTTTAATCAGTGAGCTCATACTGATTTGGGGAGACCACTATGCATTTTACTGAACTGGGAGAGAAACACAGTAAAGTACAGAAGTCTACTAAGATTTGTATGACTAGCACCATCTCTACAGAGGCAAATAAATTTGTATCTAGGAATAGGCTGATGATAATGGAGGATGTCCTTCTTGCTAGGAGCAGCTAAAGAAGCAAGACTTATGTCTCTCTGCAGAAGGAGGTTAGATTCTGCTAAAATTCTAGTCCAAGATGCATGTAAAAACTCACTAGGGACTATATATCCATCAGCTATCCTTTATTTCTAAGACAGAGGAAATGCAGTAGCTCTTTAGCAGATTTTGGTTTTATTACTCTCAGTAGAAATATGTCTTTAACTTTGGAAGTGGAAGTATAATGAAGCTATCATGGATACAAATAAGCCACCTACACCACTGCAATGTGTAGTAAGCCAGTATAAACAGATATACAAACAGAAGATTTAAACATAAATCTAACAAAGGAGAATTTCTAGAAGCTTTTTATTTGGGTAAGCATCAGCGCTTTTTCAAACTATCAAAACTATCCATTGCCAGAAAAATACTCAGCTTCTAACCCAGCTTCTAAATCTCTTCCTCTGTATTCACTGCCACTTTCTTAGGAAGGTGAAAAGACCAGTTCCTCAGAATGAAAATATTAAAGGGAATATTCTGGGACTGGACTTTTCTATCCTAGAAATGACAGAAATACTTTAGAAATATCATGTTCCATGCTGGCTAGAGATGTGAGGCAGACACATTCTGATAAAATTTGACTGTATATAAAGAAAACCTATGGAGAGAAAGCAATGGTAGATTTATGAGGCGTCATCATTAATGAATAAAACAGTAACAACTTAAACTCAGTAGAGTGTATGTCTGTAGATATTCCACTGAAATTATTGCAGGGGAGTACTCTTACATGGGACTGTAAACCTCCAGAAGAAATTTGTTCCAGAGTTGAATCCTCACTAAAACAATGCTTTTGATTTCTTCCATTGTGAAAATAAATAGTGATGGTATTTTTTGATACTGACTTAGAGCTTTTCTTCTTTAGTGGTCTGCTGTGATATTTTTGGGTGCCATAATGATAATTTTATATGCCAGCCAAAATCAAATTCGAACATCAAAACTACTCCTGCAATTCTTACATTACTACCATATGATCTTAAAAAGATCTTTAATGATCTGTAAGGCACAAAGCTTTGTAGTTTCTTTAGTGCATTAATCCCATGTAAACTTCTGTCAAAAAACCCAGCACACACATTGCCAACAGAGAGCTACTGTTGGCAAGATTATGATATTTCACCTACTCAGTAGTATATATACAATTACGCTTCAACTAAGGTGGATATTTTTCCTTTTTCTTTTCCTTACAGGTTACTGAGCCAACAGTATGCACTGCATATGTCAAAATGAAAAGATAATTTTTTTTCAATTTTTCTGCAAAGTTATTTGCTTCTCTCCACCTGAACTCAATCATTTGAATTTATATACTTTTTTCTTGTTAACTCAGTAGTATGATAATGAGATTGTATCTTAAACTTGTAAAAGGCACTTTGAATATTTCAGTGGTTCTTCAGAAACCTTTCACAATATATTGCTTTTGACTACTCTTGAAGAACATTTCTATTAAGAATCTGAAAATTGTACTTAATCTAAATTTTCCACAGGCTTGTTTGGGGTTTTTTTCTGATTACACATGCAATTAAAATAAAAAGATTCCTGAAGGAGGGTTTCAAGCAGCCTGGGAGCCTTGTGAAGTTCCTGATCTACATACTCAGTGACACACTTTGCTTGTAACTCAGTTTGTTTCTGAATGGAGACTACAGTTAGAGATTTCTTTGGTAAGTGGAGTGCAACGTATTTTCAGAAATGAGATCAGAAATTACAACTTTCTGAAAGAAAATTAATCTTTTTAATAAAAAATAAAATTTTTGACAAGCAATGTCTATTGAAAAGGTATTTTTAGGCTTAAACAAATATCCTTGATTAAAAGTAGCATGAAGCAACATCTGCAGTCACTCCAGGAGTTTAATTTCCCTTAACATAGGAAACTAACTTTCTGATGAAGGCATATTTCAAGCACTGATTAATTCTATCTCCTTGCTTTAGCCAAAGCCCATTCCTGACTACAAAGACATAAAATAGTTTTAAGATATGTAAGAACCTGAAAAATATGTAAACTGGGGGATTCTGTGAGAAAGAAGAGTAAGTACATGGAATAATTAGAAAGGATATTATGGATAGAGAAAAGTAATGTGAAATTTTGTAATGAAGAAAATTCAATCACAAAGAAACTGGATGAATATTCGATAATTTAACTCATTAAGCAATGGTGTCTGAGGAAGCTAGATCTCTGAACTAGAAATTCACACTCCAAACACATCAAAATACGTATTTAAAATTAAGCACAATAACCTGGAAGTTTTTACTTTGGAGACAAAGCAAAAATTATCAACTTTGTCTTTGCAGTTTTCTCAAATCCGCTCTTTTTTTTTGATTCTTCCACTAAAACAGTTTAGAATAATTAAATAAAAAATAATTCAAGTAATTGTCTAAACTTTGGAGCCTGTGTCACCTCTTGTAGCCTTCAAGGGCTGGCAGATGCAGTAGCACAGTTTCTCTTTCATTTGTGGCATGTTGCCTACAATTATAAGAAATGCTTCATGTTAGTTATTTGCATCAGAAAGTGACAGCCTCCACAGCACAGGGATAAAATCATCCTTTTCAGTGCTCATCTTGATCAGCCTGGGGGCAACAGCTGCTGTCACTTCAGCTGTTTGTTTTAAATGTGTACTTTTTTGGTACCTCAAGATGACATTTCTTCTTCAAGCAGAGCGCAAAGCTCACAAAGTCATCCTCCAGTGTAAAGAATGTAAATTCCTTTGTGGTACTAAACTAAATAACCACCAGACTGCTTTATCTGGAGGTCGGTGCTGGTGAGCTGAATCCTAACCACAGTCAGCCACTTTCTGGTTTAGGGTCTTCCAGCATTATATTGCACTATCTGTTTCTAGCTAAAAGGGTGTGGGAAGAAATAAATACACCAAGCCTGTGGTGGTCTCCTCTACCAGAAGAAGAAAATCTCTTTTATGTGTCATATTTAAATACACAGATCTCTGCCTTATTTCATGTCCAACCAAATGCTATCCCATTCCTAAAGGCTGTAGAAAAGGATACGTTTGTCACCATGCAGCTCTCATCACTGCTAATAATCAGCTCATTTGAACAAAATCTCCCTTGAGGAACATCTAGAATTAATTAGAACTGATCAAACAGCATAAACCATAATTTATTGATGCTTTAGCACAGATATCTAATCAGTTAGGCCCATAATCGTGGTAGGGCACATTATTTGTTTGTAAATACTTGGACAGCTACCGTTTTATTTATAAAAAGTGCTGATAACTGCTGAAGGGCTTGTGAGTTTCTGCATAAATTTTGATTAATTTCCATATTAATGATGTAGTATATATTATTCCTTGTTCATTATTCCTAAACAGTTATTTTCTTCTAGGAATTTAGGCCATCTAATTAACAGAGTAAATACAACGCATTGTGTTTTAAGGGATAAATCACATACCAGGAGTATTGAAGTGGAAACTGCAGTATTCAAAAAAATAGAATTCAAAATTTCTCGCTAAAACTTCTCAATGGTATTTTCACTCTGCACAGCCAAGATAAATTAATATTGCAGCTAACACACTTTCAGGAACAATTGAGGATGTTTCAGGAAAATCACCAAGTATTGTTCACTCCTGTTATGTCATTTAGTATTTATCGCCATGTCATGTAATGCATTGTGCATATATATATACACAGTTACGAAGAGACTGGCTTTTTAGGGGAATAAGTTTGGGGCAACTAGAGGAACCACGCATAATGCTGTGAAAGAGTGCACAGTCTGATCTACAGAAGATAAATAAATAGCTAATAATAGTGATAATGGCAAGGAGGCAGCTAGTAAAGGCTTGCAGAGAAGGTGATGTTGTTTCCATCATAATAATAAGCTCTTCTGTAAAATTCAGAACCTATTCATAAGCAGTGCTTGGCAGCCTTTAGACTAGCAGAGATATTCACAAATATTAAATATTAATATTAAGATGTGCTGTTAGAGTTGTTCTCTGTCTTTTCTACAAGACAGTGAGGATGACAGAAACCAGCTCATGAAGATTATTTTCTTGCACTCAAGATGCATAGCTATTGAAAACACAAGGACTTGGTAATGGCTTACAAACAGGCTAGCCCCCAGTGGTAGCTACAGCAGGAAGATCTGCAATGTTATTCATTTAAACAGACTTTTGTTTTCCCTGGTCACAGCTCAGCTGACGCAGAGTAAGGGAGCGCAGGAACAATGATCTCCTCCCGCCTCCCCTGCCTCAACTCACTTGCTCCTTTTCTCCCACAGACCACCACACTCAGCAGGCTCTGAAAGCAACCATGCTGATTGTGCTTGCTAAATATTGAAATAATAAATTTTGGGACTCACATAAATTGCAGAATCTGCTGGCTGGAATCAATGGACCAGAAAAGGAGGGTGGTAACAACATCCTTACAGACCATAGATTAATGTCATTGTACTGTTTAAACTTCATCTGTTGTGTGCACCTCAGAGGTTAAAAAAAATTGCAAGCTAAGACAGTAATATCATCTTACTGTGTTAAAGACACCTATTAGTCATGTCCCAGGCAAATAGGGATTTATGACTCAGACATAATTCTTCCAAATATGCCTGCTGTTCATAAAAGGCAGAGATATATGACTCAAAAATAACACTGAGACAGGAATAATTTTACACTTCACTTTGCAACATTGACTTTCCTCCAGAATTTACAGTGAAATCTCCATGTTTTATGAATAGGCTTCTGCCAATACTATAGATTTATCACTACCAAATCAGGTGGATTTCTCAGTGAAACAGAAAAGGAATAATTTCATATAGAGAAGAAAGATACCTTTAGATCTTTGTCAGCCAAACAACTGTACACAAATTACATAGAATCAAATAATTATTTAGGTTTAGAAAAAAAAACACTTTGGGGTCATTGAGTTCAACTGTTAACTCAGTACTACCAAGTTCACCACTAAACAATGTGTACACATTTCTTAAATATCTCCAGGGATGATGATTCCACCATTTCCCTGGGCAGCCTGTTCCACTATTTGAACACCACTTCAGTGAGGAAATTTTTCCAAATATCCAATCCAAACCTCTCCTGGGGCAACTTGAGGCTGTTTCCTCTTGTCCTGTTGCTTGTTACTGAGAAGAGACTGATCCTCACGCAGCTACAACTCCTTTCAGGCAATTGTAGAGACTGGTAACAATTCCTCTGAGCCGCCTTTTCTCCAGGCTAAATAACCCCAGCTCCCTCAGCTGATTCTCATGGGATTTGTGCTCCAGACCCTTCACCAGCTCTGTTGCCCTTCTCTGGACAGGCTCCAGCATCTCAATGTCTGTCTTGTAGTGTGTGACCTGAAACTGAACATAGGATCTGAGGTGTGGCCTCACAAGGGCCGAGTACAGGGTGGTAATCACTGCCAAGATCCTGCTGGCCATACAATTTCTAATATAAGTTCACATAGCCTGTGTTATGGCCTTACTTACAGTCTCCACTTTGTTGTAACAATTGCTGGAGAGTTCCTTGTCCTGGGTTCTCCCGCAGTGTGTAAAAAGTCCTTTTCTCATCAGCTGTCTGAGCCGAAGAAGCACTCTGGAGTCCTTAGTTTGTGTTCTCAAGGCAGTTTATTAGTTCCTTATCAAAAGTAGATTTCTCTGCCCTGCCGAGGTTGACACAGCAAAACTTTCAGAGATACACTGTGCCCTGCACACTCTCTGCCCTGCACACTGTGTGCCCTGCAAGGGAGATCGAGACACACTGTGTCCTGCAAGGGAGATCGAGGCACACTGTGTCCACCCTGGGTCAGCTCTATTCTTTTATACTATCAACTACGTACCCAATGTTTACCATTATTTTCCAGTCCGTGACCCTTACATTACATTGTCCATCTCTCTGACAAGCCAATCCAGAAGTGCCAACATCACCAAGATGGACGTTAGGAAGAAGAAGAAGAGATAACATACCACGTGTAAGAACTGTTTTGGACATGGGTCCAAACCTTTTCCTTTTCACCTATAATTACTGCTATTCTACTCTTTAAACTCTGGTGACTTGCAATTCTTCTTATAAGTTAGTAATTTGTCTCATGGATTAAAATCAAAGCCACAGGCATTCTCAGCATCAATCCAGGTTCTCCGACACCTCTGGCAAGGCTGAGAAGCCTCCTGACCAGGGTTTGGGTCATTCCGAGATGCCATAGGAACCCCTCAGGGCTCCAACAACAATTTGATACTATAGTTTAACTACATTCTTTCCCCAATGACTCTTCCAAATCCTAGTTTGGTTCTATCAGAGTTATGTGCATTTTGAGAGTGAGGTGAAAAAAAAATAGATATAGGGGAGATACACAGCTGCTGTTTATATCTGAGATGTAACAAAATATGGATAAAGGTTCTCTTGCCAAAACTGTTGCAATCAGGATGCAGTAGCTGCAATGTGATACTCATGGTAGCCCCTGGCCATTGGAGACCTGGCCAGACTGCTGAGAGTGCAAGTCCTTTACCAGCTGCATCAGCCCTGGTCTTCTTCTCATGTCTTAGGGCACACACACGCATGGCAACAAAAAATCCTCTTCTGAAGTTCACTTCCATTTAACTCAGGTCACACTTTTAGGAGAGGCTTTGCTCCTTTGAGAAATCACAAGTTTGCAAAAGGTTCACTTTTTAATGTAGACAACTGTCTTTTGGTGTCAGATGCCAGAAATTATGTTCATAGATCTACTCTTTCCTCAGGAACACTTTTCAGTCCCCCTTTTTGCTGAGCACCATCCACCCACCAGGGGTAGTCTCTGAAACACCACCACACAATTGTGCCCAGCTGACCTCTTGGTTGTACTGTACACTTGATGGAGTTGTTTATTCTGAGAATTAAAAATATTAACATCGAATACAATTTGATGAAAGTTTAAGTTATGTCCCATAAATCAACACTCTGTTATTCCTTATTTCTCCCTCTTCAACAGTTCACTCGTCCAGCTAAGAAATACCATGAAAGTGAATAACCACAGACCTGAGGAGAAAACAGAAAGTAATACCCACAGAGATCTCATGATGTGGATAAGGCTGAATTTTGATTTCTTGTATTTCCATACTTCCTGGTCAAGGAGATCTTTGACTGATGCACACTGGCACAGCTCTTAAAGCTTAGTGATAAGTGAATATCTGCACTTGCAAAAACTCTGTCCAGTGTATTGTTTTCTCTAAGATATTCTGGAGAATCTGACCATTTCAGTGATCTAATACCAAAACCACAAGTTCTATCTCATCTTCTCTTTTGCCCAAGTTATAACCATCACATTTTTCACAGGAAAGAAACTGAAAGCATTAAATTCTCTGTGAGTCTGTTGTGGTTCTGGTACCTCTGCAGTTTATTGGCTCGTGCCCAACCAGACAAGGTCTCAGCAAGGCCAAATGTTTAGCATGTACAGCGAGGCCTGTGTCACCTTTCACAATTTTGTGGGTACAAATAAAGCTAACTTTCCTGTCTGTCATCTGAGCTGCCTGTCAATGACTAGCACAAAAGCCAACGTACTTCTGTAAAAAGTCCAGAATTAAATTTTAAATTCCTTCATCCACAATCAGTTGAAATAGCGTGACACACTGCTTGAATTTTTCTCTTTCCTGATGTAGTCACATATTTGTTATCACAGTACTAGCAGCCATAAGAATTCAGCATTAACTTTCCTTCAGAAATCTCAAGACTGTCTTAAAAGTGATGAAGAAAAAAAACATGGCTTTGGAGTTCTGCTGATTTCTTTCTTAAAATAACATTAACTCCAACAAACCTAAATGAAAACTCAGGACATACTTAAGTCATATTTTCAATTTATTATAGGACACTAAAGGGCCTAAAAGTAAATTAAAAACCAGCAACATGTTTTCTAAGAAAATAACCTATGTGAGAACCCAAAAAAATCCCAGAAAAGTGATTCCAGGAAGAAGGAGTGTGGATGAAGAAGGATGAAGGACACAAAATTTTGCATACTTTTGCTGAAGTAGTTTGGAGTTCTTACTCTGTTCTTCAAGGAATATGAACATGAAATGTTGCCTCACTGGGACAAACTAAGTCTATGCAACTACACAACATGTTCCAAGTTTGTGATGAACTGTTAACATTTATTTAAAACCTCTTTAGGGTCTTGCTTTGGAATAAATCACAGTAGCACGTTGTGGTCTATAAATTCCAAAAGCTATGTAACTGGCAATTACAGAAGACAGAATGCAGTGTCTACCTCCATACTGTTTAGGCATACAGCTGGTGAATGCTTTTTCTTTCCTACAGCCTATTTGTTGGTCTTCAAAGCTGCTCTTTACATTTACTATATTTATGCACTACATACAGAAGCCTAACTGAATCCATTAATTGACATATTTTAGCAAATAATGTTTGATCGGGGATTCCAACAGCCACACAGTGTGACTGTTCTTCTTCTAAACATTCTTTATTTTTACTAGTCAGCACTTTTGCTCTCTAAGTCCACTGGACCTCTGAAATCCTGTGCTGCTCTTCCTATAACCAACTCCACCTTGACAGGAATCTTCCAGCTACTGTACAAAACTGTGAAGTGATATGAGCTATTAACCAGCCAATTAACCATACAAAGCTACTCAGCCCTCAGTTTTCTCTCCAACACTATCTGCCTCCATCTGTTTCTCATTCCATGCTTTTTGTAGGTATTTTTTGATGGTGGAAATTGGGATAATGTTTTTAAAACTAGTGAGAGGAGAAGAGAGAAGATGATTTCTAGAAAAATCCCATACTGGGTGTAGAAATGGAAAAAAAGTAGTTTGCCTGTTGCCTGTCTGAAAGGCTTTTATCCAACTAATTTTCTCACTGCAGGGGGAAAGTAAAATTGGCATGCACTTCTCTGGCAAGTTGTTGGAGCCTGAGTGCCCTGGCTGTCAACCCCTCCTCCTCCTCCAGGCTGACTGCCAGCTTGTCTCTGTCTGTTCTGGGAAAGCTGGGAATACAGAAATCTTGAGGAGAAGGCTGTGACTGAGAGCTCCTATTCATCTTTTTCTGGCCAATGGAAAAGAAAACAAAATTAAGACCTTTATTAACATTAGCGAGAGAAGCAAGGTGTCTGGTAGAGAAAATCCAATTGGTTTTAAGGTCTGAGGCCCACTAAAGACTTCAGAGAAAAATGGTATGTAGATTTACTTCCTTAGAAAAAGGAAATCTTATTTGTCAAGGTAGATAAAAAGACACGTAATCATTTTTTGTATGGATTCAAATTAACATGATAAATTAACCAAGTGTACTACCCTGAATTTATTGCCAGGTTCCATATATTATATACAGAGAGGTAATAACCATGAACATTTTCTGATTTGGAAAGGAAACAAAACAAATGACTTTTCTTTAGCTGTTCCCTAAAGTTTTATATTAATGCTTCCTCATTTTGTGCCTATCCTATCAGGGCTGCAACCATTAATTTCTCTGAAATTTTATTTATTTTATTAATAAAGACAACAGTCAACCTTACGTTCCCTTTTTGCAAATATGATTCCTAAAGTGACTTTTAGGTGACTGCTCTGAATGACTTAATGAATTTAACAAATGTCCAAAACTTAAATGGAAACCTCAGGAAACTATTGCTTGCTGACCAAGTTTTGATTACTCTTCTGGCTTCCAATCAGTGAGATGTGGAAAAACTCCTCAAAACAGAGCAGATTGAGTGTAAAAAAAGTACAGCATCTGGTATGGTGAATGTCGAAAAGTTAGTATTTTTTTTCAACTGGGAATGGATCAAGGAAAATTTTGACAGTCAGTGGCTTAAGTCACTGCTGGAATGATTGAAGAAACAAATCATTTAGCCCTCTGATACAATCTGGAAAATATCAGTCCCACCAAGTTCATTCCAGTGTGTTGTCCGCTTTTTAATTTTTCATGTCACAAGCAGATTCCACATATTTTACCTCTGTATTAACCATGCAAATGGAAAATGATGTATGCTCTGGCATCAGTAAAACATGAAATATGCTGAGCTTGAAAATGCCTGGTTTTTGCCATTGTCTTAAGACTGAGAGGCTGACTTAGCAGGGCTAAATACATGTGTTCTTTGTATTAAGTTTCCTCCAGTTAAAGCATGTCACCATCCAGTCTTTGATCCTTGAGTTAGAGCTGAGTGGCAGGGATGGCTCAGCGAGATCGCTGCTGCTCTGAGCTCCTTACCATCATTCTTAATTGCTTATCCTCACAGCTCACATGCAGTACTTTTTGGAACAGCACCAGCTTCTCTGTGTGCACTGATGTGGAGGAACCTTTCCAGGTTCTGCACTAGCAGCATGAGATCCATCCTCTCTGTCCAGTGTTTACTTCCCATTGAGGCTATGCTGGTGCACTGTGAAAACAGCTGCTCAAGCTGCTGTCTTTCCTTCCTTTCCCCTGAATTTTTTATCAAGTCCATGCCAACACTTACAGACGGTGTTGATTACATCTTTCTTGTCTGATTTCTGAGGTTTGACCCCATACTCCGATGCATCCCATATCTGCTGTACCCTCTTTAACATTTATAATAATAAATCATGAGCAGAATTTCTTTTTTGAAGCTGTTTTAAAGAGAGTTCAGCTAAAACACTCAAATGTCAATATGTTGACAGTCATATATTGAGCAAATTATGCCAGGAATCTATGAAAACCTCTTGAGAACTTAACCTATGCAACTTTATACGATTTGTGGCCTTGCTTCCTGGGGAACTGATAATAAATCAAGTTACTGTGGCTTACCAAGCATCTGCTGAGCTACCTTTCACATACACTGTATGTTCTTAGCTTGCAACAATTGTGAAGTAACATCATTTATCTGAACTCTTTGACTGTGAGTTAAGATATACTATATAAGAATCAAATGTGCAGATATATGCCCTGAGTTCTGTTCATGACATATTTTGACTGCAAGTGCAAACATCTACCAGAGTAAATATTTGCTTCCACACTAGTGAAGGGGGAAGGGAGGGAATATTTGAGCAAGAGCTCCCTTGCCCTTAGGAAGTGAAAGCCATCAGCCAACTTTGCTGTTTCTCAGTGACTGCAGGAGAGAACCAAGTGTTGGGAGTTTCTGTGTCTCTTTGCTCACCATGTTTCATAGGCTGTTTAGGATGTCAGAAATTCCCTGGAGGAAGAGGGTGGCTGACCCTTCTGGCCTACACCAGGGAAGGAAGTACAAGGATTTCACTGGGGAAGGCTCACAGTCCTTGTCAGCCTGCAGGACCACTACAAATGTTGCTGAGTGTACCAAAGACTGGATTAATGGCTCTGTCCTGCAGCTTATTTTTCTGCCAAGAATAGCACATGAGAGATGAAAGAATGCTATCATTACTCCTTTTTTAGAGTTATTTCTTTCTATGTATAAATTTTAACCTTGGGCTTCCATGAGCCATGCTTTATACTATTGCAGAGTACCTAACACATAAGACATACATTCATCTATAACATGTAAATAAGTCATGATTACATAAAATATAATATAGAGTGAGGATTTTAAGTTCTCCTGTATGGTCACTGCAGTCTTGGCTTATATAAGTATTTGTGATTTTGGGTAGTTTGCTCAAGGCCAATGCAGGAAGAATTTCTTCTCCATTCATCTGCTGTCTAGACAGGCATACTTTTAAAGCTGTACAAGCTGTTTCTGGGTCTCCCTGCTAATGACTGTATCAACTTTGTTCCAAAAGAACTGCAGTGAACTTCAGTGACTTTTACTGCAAGCATGGCATTATTCCAAATATTTTCTGAAATTTTAAGAGAATAATATTTTATTGATCATCTGTAAGATGACTAATAAAACATCAGCCCTGAAAGAGGAGTTATGTAAATGTTTAACTTTAAACAAGATCCAGCATATGATGAAAAGAACATTATTAAAAGGAGGAAAACTGAAGCTTGTATATTGCATGTTTGTTTGTTTGTTGTTTTGTTGTTTGGTCTTTTAAATTTGTCTTTTGCAAAATTTATTAATTTAGCACCAGCAAACCAAAGATGCTTCCTTCTAGAACACATATTTCTGTAGTAACACTCACTTTGAATAAATATGATGCATATTCAGATGTAATAAATAAAAGGAAAATATATTTTTATCAAAAAAATAGGTAACAGTTTAAACACATGCAAATAATGTACGCTTAAAAGAAACTTTTAAAGGCAATGAAATCCTTTATGAGATTCTAACCCATGCTCTTCTCTTCAGTTAGTACCTACCATATCTCACAGGATGAGAAATACTAGAGTCTTAATTAACTTATACAAAAATGTCAAATTAAATCTTAGCTATATGCAAGGCAAAAAAAAAGTTGTATTTATTTTGGTTTCTCCTAATTTTTAACACTACCTCAGAAAAACCCTCAACATGAGCAGCAGTCCTGATAACAGTTATATAATCAAAACACATTTTATAATTAGCACATATACAAAAGCTCAAGAAATGCTAAGAAATCTCTTTTATATTCTTAATTCATGTTTAAAAGCAATTAGATCAATCTCTTATTAACAAGTATTTATTTTGTTTGACCTGCAGCACAATAATAATATATTATGCTGTTTAACACTAATATTAACCACTGCTTTTACTGAAGGAATTGATTATTCTTTGCTTCTCTATCAACAGAACTGAAAGCTCCCTAAGTTTCAAGAGTATCACACATCCAGCTCCAAGTGATAATTATGTTGTCAGTAATGTTCTTCCTTCCACCCATTTGACTATAAATTGAATACAACAAATACTGTGGTTTTCATTTAGCTTTATCAGGCAAGTATTTAAATAGGTATTCAGTAGGTCACTTCAGTAATTGTTTTAGGTACCACCAGGATCTAATACTAACTGTACCAACCTCTTTTTTTTTTTTTTTTTTGTCTCATTAAATAGAAAAGTAGTCTCTGTAGATGTAGTCAATGCACTGCTAGTGATACTTTCATAATGCTCAGCTGTATTTTAACTAGCAAGTCCATTTTATGACTTATTATTGATAACACTCCACAACCAGGAAATTCATAGATTTAGTCACTATATTTTAATCCAGTATACAGAATTTACATAGTAGATGTCATAAACAGCTGTGAACTTTTTCATAAACTGCATGTAGACCTTTTCTCCCATATACAGTACTCTTTTTGAACCTCTTGTTTGCCGGTGGAGTTATCTGAATACAGAAAGGAAACATTGTATTTAAAAAGTATTATGGAGGGAGAAATCTCAAGAGATTTATAACATTCCATGCATGTGATTAGCCTGTCTGTTAGCCCTTCCTTTATACAGGTTAAATGAATGGGTTTATATTTCATATAAAATACTATTCACTGGGATATCTTCACAAGATCCTCTAGGAATGTGGTAATTTGTTGTAATGTTCTACTTACTTGGAATATTTCTGTCAGAGACATTTAAATTCATCTCCGGTTCTACACAGGGAACTGAAACACCTCACCACCATCTACAGATCTATCCCTTAATTAAACCATACAGCTGGAGCAGGAGTTCAACTTGTTTGAGGAAGGAAGCCTAAAACTTGCCAGGAAAATTAAATAATATGGCTGTGCCTTAATGTCCCCTCAGTACATCTGGCATAAAAGAGGAAAAAAAAAAAAAAAAGAACTAATGCATTCAAGACATTTATAAAACACCGATGATGATGACCAAAGGAAAATCTTTCACAGATGTGAGCTGTTTCACTCAGGCAGCTCCATGTGCCTTATCTATCTTGGGTTTTAAAGCTTTACATAAATAAACCAGGAGATTTTTTTCCTCCATAGGAAGAGTCATATCTGAGAAGATTATTTCTAACTGGAACACTACCCACCTGACTGTTAGCTTTGTAAAGCCTCACAAAGAGGACAACTCCTACAGGACCTTCTAAACTAAAAAAACTCACCAGGAATAGCACATGCCATATATATAAACACATATTTATGTGACTCCATACCGATTAAAACAAACAAAACAAAAAAAACTCATTTCAGGTTCCACATGTCCTCCTGCCAGGGAAGGCAGGTGAAGCTTGACCCATGCTTTTCTACACAAGCAGCTGTGATGGGGAGCCTCAGCTCGCCTGAAATTGAAGGTATAGCACCACCTGCTGCCAGCACGCACCACGGTGGGCGAGCACCGCTTGCATGTGTCACACTTTGCTTCACCTGATCGCTCTTGGCAGCTTGGACGGTCTACAGGTACTCCGGTAGTATAGCTAAAGCCAGGATGAGATGTCTAAACCAAGTCAGAACAGCTTTCGCAAAACAAAATTCATTGTTTCAATTTGGATGGAGCAGAAGTGAAGGTGGTGATCAACCAAAGCCTTCATGGTATGCCTATGAGATTTAATTTGATCTTTAGAACTGGCAATAGTGTAATTTAACATATGATTGAAAATCTAGTGCCAAGTTTGTGTAAGATCTCCCCAAAAGGAAAATTTTAACAGGTTTTTGTATGGAAACTATCTGTTTTTTTCCATAAAAGTTTCTCTTATGTTCTCTAAAAAATAATATGTGCAAAAATTTACCTCTTAAATTAAAAAATGTTACATCTTGCTATAACAAAATATCCATCACTTCATAATTATACCAATTTATTAAACTTATAATTTAAAATATATTAATTTCTAAGGCAAGTTGTTTCCATATTCATATGCATTTCTTAAGGCTTAAATATCTTTTTTCTAACAAGAATAAAATTTCACATATATATCTTATGTTAGCATTGTTGAAATGTTAGGCTATTATTTAGGTTGTGAAGTCTCTATGACAGGGATTAGCATGGGACCCTGCTCTAGCCTAATTTTCATAGCAGGAAAGAAAAGTAAAGCTGATCATAACCACCAAGTGCTCAGCCCTGTGAATCAAATTTTCCTAAAACTTCTAAATGGAGTCTCCAGAGCACCTTCATGAACAATGACAAGGAAGCCTGAAGAAAACACAACCTTCCTAGTCCCACTAAGTGTACTGGAACACCACTTGTCTTTTCAAACCTACTAGGAAGATTAATATTCAATACACTAATAAACCAGCAGCTAACCAAATGACACCTACGAATTAACACCAGATTTTGTTATTTTGATTTTTCAAACTCCTGTCTAAAGTTCCAGGTAGGTAAAATCACTTAATTTTGCCAGGTTCTCACAGGAAAAAGTGAAAGTTCCTCAGTGGAGCACTGAAGGAGTATGTGATAACCCCAACTCTTCCAAGGGCTTTTTGATGGAGTCCAGAAATTTTCCATTTCTTTTGTTGTTCCATCTCAGAAACACCCTCCTGTTTCTCTAGGCACTTAAGATTTCCACCATCTTCACCATAAGCAAATGCAATAAACCCCACTGGAGTCACAAGTTCTGTATTAGTGCATGCGCTCAGTTGGAGAGAGAACTGGCAGGACACATGCTGACCTGTGCCAAAACCATTATTAATTCTTCAGGTACTGTTAGCAGCTTCAGGCTACAGAAAATTAATTTACTTAGAAAAGCATTAGGGGCTTTATAACACCTTACAAGGTGAACAGACATATTCAGCTCTAAATACAGACAGACAGTAGGGTTTTGGGAACAAAGCACATAAATCTCAAAGCTGTGCTTTGTTGATGTATATTTAGTGGAATTATACTTATTACTATGAGTATTTAAAAATCTGTTTGTTGGGAAACTGCTAATTTTATTGTCTGTGTGCTAAGCATCCAGATGTCTCAAAAAACCCGGATTTATATAGTTAGACCAAATCAAATGTTATTGTTCATATAGATTTTGTCACAATCAGAATTCTCTAGAGACAGGTATTTAAAACATCTTTTTCTCTAGCCACACAGGCTTCTATGATCATGATGCTAAGTATTGTTAACTCAGTAATTACACATTAATTGATGACGTTCTAAAGATGCAGGCTGACCAAGAAAATAGACTCTGTGGGAATGCAGACAAGAAAAAAATTGTATCTTCAATGAGATGTTATAAAATCTAAGATATTGGGGGATTCACATGGAAAACCAATGTTTTGCTTCTGGTCAACAAGTCAGACTAAAATATGATTTAAACAGACGTGCTATTGGTTAATCAACATTTTTAACTATATTTGGGTTTAAACTATTAATTGCAGACAGCAACAACTTTTCTGAGGAGATAAGCACACTGATAGGGCTAGAGTCACCATGCTATGAGCAAAATCCATAAAAAGACCTTTTTTCTAGAGCATGTGTTGAGGAAAAAGTACGAGTCGTCACCTTCCCACCTCCAGACTCTTTCCCATCTAAATGGCAGTTCCATCAAACCACAAGCGTGGTCATAAACCATACACAAAACTGGACCATTGACACATTCAAAAGGTGTGTGCGCACTATTTATTTGGTATGAAGAGTTCTGAACCTTTTCCTTTTGCTAGTTTTGTGTGGCTGTGTTTTAATTCTGTTTCTTTTTTCTATGTACCACGTTATAGCAATGTAAGGACAGCAGCTGATAACCTCATCATCTGAATTTAAACACAAGCCTGCAGAACTCAGAACCGTTTGGGCATTGACTTCACAGCGACCATTTGGCTATTGACTGCAGAAATCTCAGATTCTCAAGAACTTCTTGTTCTTGTCCTAGAAGTGTCAGATACTCAACACTTGCTTGTCTTTGGAAACAGCTGAGGGAATTATAGTGTATGGCAGCAGTAAGTCTAAGAGACAAACTTGATATTTATGACTAAAGAATTTGATACTGAATAATATTTAATTTAATTTATTAAATTTAGTATTTAATTTATTTTGATACTGAACAATATTTAATTTAATGTCATATCCATAAAGAATCAATGCAAAGATTTGAGGATGAAAATAAGGTAGAAACTTAAGCAGGTACTTGGGCTACAAATTAGCTTTGTATATATTTAAAATCATGTGTATTTCAGAATTAAGTGACAGCCTGTAAATTAAGAATTTTTATAAGCTTTACTGATCAAAATAGTAACTACAAAGCAACAAATAATCTATTTATCATTTATCAAGTAGTATACTATAGTCCAATAAAAAGGAAACATTTAAACAATAAGCATCATCTAGTAATATAAAAGGAAAAGAAACATATTTGTGGAAAATTTGAAGGTAAGACTATGCGTTAAAAAATAAGGAAGACTCATTCATGATTCTACATTGGATGACTTCTCACATTTTCTGGTTTTCCTGGGTCTATACATAGAGAAAGATGAGCTCACTACTATGTCACAAATATGAAACAGCCATAACATGCACAGAAAATATGTGTGGAGGGAACAACCTTTATCATGGTATTTAAATTTAGCACATTAAAATACATTTGGAAATCTTTCTAAACTTTGGAAGGCAATCCAAAATAAACTTAATTTCCAATCTTTCCAGGAATTATTTTCATTGGTTTGGCTACTTTTTGAAAACGAACAAGGAAAGAAAAAATCTCTTTCTGTATCTAAACAAGAACCTTTTTAAAAGGCTGAGGTAGCTGAGGATTCAGCCTCCCTAGTTAAATCTCTATGCTTGTATAATTGATTCTTCTGACCCAGTACCGAGTTGTTAATTAAATCTCAGTAGTAACCAACGCCTCAGCAGATTTGAACTATAGATGATTTTATTTACTAAATTCTCTTTCTGCTTGTTTGCCTGTTGCTACAATGAAGTCTCCCTGTTTTGATCTTATTATCTTTTTTGTGTCTGAAAGAAGAGAAAAAAACACTTGGATATTCTATCCTTCATATTACACAATGGATCTAGAAGTAGTTCTGTCTCAAATAAAAATACTGTCATTTGTATGGTCACTGTTGCTTTTGTCACAAAAGATTAATTCCATAAGCATCTTCATGTTAATCACAATTTCAGTGTCTGCATCTTTACAAAAAAACACAAAAACGAAACCAACCCCACACAAACAAACAAACAAAAACCACCCAAAAAACCCAACCAGACCAAACCAAAAACCCTCGAAACATAGAAAGGTTTGTGTACTATGGCAACAGCAAGTCTACTGGATTATAAAGTCATCCTCAACTTTTTTTTTCTGCTGCTATTTTTTTTCTTTTAAGATTATTTTTCAAATTTTCATTTACAGAAAGGGACCTATTACTCTCATTTATCACCTTCTTCACAACTAAGGAAACTCTTCAATGAAATTGTCTACAGCAGTGGTTTGCAAAGTCCATAGAAAAAATTATACTAGAATATTAAAATAGAATCATCCAGATCTATGACATCTATTTTTGAATATTAATACATAATAAACATTCAATTTAAAGGAGCCAGTAATTGCTTTGTAATAAATTTTAAAAGTATTATTTCATCAACTATGAATAAGCACATGGAAGAAATTACTACAAAGGAAGAAATAAGCAAAAAACAGGTCATGTTGAGTGTGTAATTAAAGTTCTTGCATCTTTTCTCAGTAGCTTTGTTGTCTCTAAACAAGTCTTTGTTGCTGTTCTGGAAAGTATGATTCTGGATGTTTTTCAAAAACACATTTTTCCTTCAGCACTTTGTACATACATACACCAGACCAGAACAAATACGAATTGCACTAGGAATAACTCTTTAAAAGCAGGACCTTCAAAACAGCAAAAGAGATAAGTGACAGTGACTTGTTGGCAAATATATTTCAAAGCATAGCACTGGTAAGAATTCATGTTAACTTGTCAAAAATAAATAATTTTCTTTTTTACTTTCTTAAACTCAGCAATTTTACCAGTCTTCAAACATTAAAAACTGCTCACAGAGCAACTCCATTTTATTAATGACTTTTTTTTTGCTGGTTAAGCAAACCTCTAAGATCTATCATTCTTGGAAGCTGCCTACTGGTTTGATTCACCTTAGCTTCTGAGCCAGGATTGAATAGGAACATTTCTTTGAGAGTGAACTTCAACTATGTTTTTGCTTTTGTTTTTTTGGTCATTTGTTTGATTGAGGGGTTTTGTTGCATTGTTTTGGGTTTTGATAATTGGTAAGAGACCAGTGATACAGCTAAAAAAAACAGTAAACAATTTTTTGCTCCTCCATGGGCAAAACAGTTTCTGCTGACAACATAGTGCAGTGCCCACCTGAGACATATTCCCAAGCTTTATCTTCAGTCTCTTTCATATGAAATAGCTTCCCTCATTGGTTGATGATAGATGTTTTAATCTCCTGTTCTGTTTTGAATCTTGTTGGGGTGGTTTTTTACTATCTATAATGAATCTGATTTTCAAGATGTAGCTCAGACAGTATTTTACCAATTTTTATAATCTTAAAATTGAACAAAAATTTATGCTAGAAAAATAAAATATTAAGGCTAACAAGATTGTCTTATATGTCTAATCTCATGAGGTTTAGGTCCACCCTACATTCTTTAGAAACTAACAGTCTTTCATAGGACTGACAGTGGTACAATGCTGGAAATATATCTTACTATCTAACCATTCTTATAAGGCTTGTGGGGAAAAAGAAAATCTGGTTATTTCAGTCTGATTCCTACCACGCTTCTTTATTTATAACAGCAGTACAAACAAAATTGATGCAAAAGGAAATCTTGCCTTCTGGTCATTCCAGAAAAGCGATCAAGTCACATGATAACCTCAGGTAATAAATGATGCCTTCAGATTACAGCTGGTGCTTTATCTTGCCACAATAGTGAGAAAGACTGTTTTGATAGTAGTTATTGAGCAAATCCTGCAGAGAAAGAATAGGTTTTCTCTTATGGCGTAGCCACAGACAATTTGTCTACCTTTTGACAAGTCTTACTTGTGTCTGTATTTTCCATTTAAATAAAGGTGGATATTTAATTTCTTCTATTCTTTGAAATTTCTTAGAATTTTTAAACACCATCTCATTCTAGGAATAATTTAGCAAAAAGAACATAAACTATTTTAGTTTCATCTAAATACTACTACAATTTTGCAATAATATTCCTTTTTTGTAGACTTCCTTCACACAAATTCCTTCTCCAAAACTTGCATGTCATTTTTTAAATAATAAATTGCAAATCATAGAATTATAAAATATTTTGTGTTGGAATGGACCTTTAAAGATCATGTAGTCTATGCCCATGCAAGGAGTAGGGATGTTTCCAACTACATCAGATTGCTCAGAGCCCCTGTCCAAAGCGAATGGAATTATTTTCTCTCACGGGACTATGATGAGCTCGTGTAGCCATGCTTGATGTAGTTATTTGTAACTGCTGATTGGCATTTAAGTATCTGAAACAGGATCTGGGTGTTTTTTTTTCCCCCTCCATGTCTTTACACAGAAAATATCTGTAAATGAAAAATTCAAAACCTAAGCTTCTGCCACTGTCTAAATTTTCAAGAAACATGATGTGAAATATTTTTTTAATTCAAATAAAATGCATTTTACAGAGTCCTGTTTAAAATCCCTTTTTAATATGAACCTTTAGAGAATCTTTAAAAATGCATTTTCTGAGCTTTTTCTGTCCTATGTTGACTCTTAAACAAAGTAAATATTTAATCAAGATACCAGGGGAGGAAGCCACCTGGGCACCATAGGCTGTTATATTTCATAAAATGTTAGGTGGGAATATTTATTTCTGCCATGAGGTACTAACATTTTCCATCATTTTTACATTTGGTCATGTATCTAAACTACACTGGCTCTTCAAAACTTGAATGTCATAGCAATAGAAAATTAAGAAGCACTGAGAAATTGATTCAGTTTGAATATCTGTAAATTCTCAAATGCGTTAAAGATCTATCACTCCTTATCAGTTCAGCCTCTGTATCAGCTATCAGCCACTTACAAAGAAAATAACAGTAATATGGATTAGATGTCAGTTGGCAAAATTATGAAGTCACCAGCAGTTTTCTGTGTGTGATATAACCCAATCTTTCAAATGAACCATCTCTAAGTTCATTTGAGAGATGAGGTGTTTTCAAAAGTAGATACTGGCTGATGAAGTATGGACTTTAAGAAAATTGTTTCATTGAATGTACTCTTCAAACAAAGAAATTAGGATTAAAAACTATGTTTGGCACTACAGACAACCATTAGATATCCTCCACAAACTATAAAACATTTGGACTGATATAAAACAAACCAGCTTTCCACCACATTGTTAAAAAGGGACTTGCTGAATGTCAGCATACCTCAAAATAAAACTGTCGTTGTTTGACACTGGCCAAGCTCCAAGCACCCATGAAAGTCACTCACTAGTCCTCCCCTGCCACAGCTGGGCAGAGGAGAGAAAAATTTAAGAAAGGGTTCATGAGCTAAGGACCAGGAGAAAACACTCCAAGGGCAAAACAGGCTCAACTTAAAAGTACAATGTTAATTTATTACTAACAAAATCAGAGGAGGATAATGAGACATAAAATAAGCCCTTAAAAACCACCTTTTTACTCCCAACTTCTCCCTCCTTCCCAGTGCAGGGAGACAGGGAATGAGGGTTTGGGTCAGTTCATAAACTGAGGTTTTCTTCCAATGCTCTGGGAGGTAAGTCCCTTGTGTGGCTGTGGGGTCCCTCTCAAAGGAGACAGTTCTCTGTGAACTTCTCCAACGTGGTTGCAATCCCACAAGCAGCAGTCCTGCCAAAACTGCTGCCACATGAGTCCCTCCTATGGGCACACCGCTTCCAAAACCACTGCAGTGTGGGTCATTCTTCAAGGGGTGCAGCCCTCCAAGCATAGGCTGCTCCAGCCTGGAAATAGGGCCCCCTCTCTCCACTGGGTCTGCCACAGATCACAGCCTCCTCCAGGCATCCACCTGCTCCAGCATGGGCACCTTCCCCATGGGCTGTGGGTGGATCTCTGCATCCCCCATGAATCCCCAGGGGCTGCAGGGGCTCACGATGCCTCACCACGCTGTTTCCCTCACATGTTCTCACCTCCTCCTCTTCTCTGTCAGAAATTAAAACTGCACCCAAATTTGTTTTGGTTTTCTTAAATTTGTTATCATGGATGCATTACCAACATCTCTAACTGGTCCAGCCCTGGCCAGCAGCATGTCCATCTTCAGAGCCATCAGGGATTGATGCTGCTGGCCATGGTGAAAGCTTCCAGCAGCTTCTCACCGGAGCCGCCTGTGTGGCTGCCCCAATACCAAAAATCAGGCTGTGGAAAACCAACCCAAAGACTCAGAAGACACAGAGAATCCTAAGAAAATCTATCCAGTCATAATTTTTCCAGTCTCCAAAATAATAAATGTTTCTTACTATCTATGTCAATAATAATTTTATTCCTGTCTCTTTCAAGACAAGCTGAAGTTCTTTCAAGCTTTGTTTTTTCTGTGATCATGTTTCTATTTCTTTCCAGAATATGGAACCACTGGAGTCATATACTCCAATTTTTTTTCACTATTAAATTGTCCAAGAACAATAGGTGCTTTGAAAATCACTGAATAAATAAAAAAATATATTAATTTATGCACTTAGTCTAAAATTGTGTTGCCATTTAGACCTAAGGTACATAGGTTCTCCTGTACATCTTTGCTTAAAATTTAATAATATTGTGATACTTAAAATGACACATTAAAATCAATATATAATCATTGACAATTTTATTTGTTAAAGAGAGTATTTTCACCCATTTCTTTAATGAGAGATTACCCATTTTGAGTAATCTCTCTAGGTGAAGACTAAAACATTAAACACTTTTTTCTAAAACATATCTAAAAGAAGCAAAAATACTTTTTAAGTAGTTAATGAAATGAACTTAAATATGGGCTTATTTTCAATCAATTTTACCTGAAATTACCATTCTAAGTTGTGCCTCCTCTAATAATACCAATATGAATGAGTTTTTCAATCCATGTGCTATGTTTTCACCAACACGCAGAGGTGTCTAGAGCACAGGTCTTCGGAGGAGCAGCTGAGGGAGATGGAGTTGCTCAGTCTGGAAAAAAATAAAGCTCAGGAGGGACCTTATTGCTCACCATAACTCTTGAAAGGAGGCTGTAGCAAGGGGAGAGGTCAATCTTTTCTTGTAGCAAGTGATAGAAGAAGAGGAAATGGCCTTAGGTTGCACCGAGAGAGGTTTAGACTGGATATTAGGAAAATTACTTCATGGAAAGGGTTTTCAAGCATTGGAACAGGCTTTCCAGGGAAGAGGTTGAGTCACTATGCCTGGAAATATTCAAAAGAGGTAAAGATGTGGCATTTGGGAGTGTGGTTTAGTGGTGAACNCAAGTGATAGAAGAAGAGGAAATGGCCTTAGGTTGCACCGAGAGAGGTTTAGACTGGATATTAGGAAAATTACTTCATGGAAAGGGTTTTCAGGCATTGGAACAGGCTTTCCAGGGAAGAGGTTGAGTCACTATGCCTGGAAATATTCAAAAGAGGTGAAGATGTGGCATTTGGGAGTGTGGTTTAGTGGTGAACACAGCAGAGCTGGGTTAACATTTGGACTCAATAATTTTATAGGATTTTTTTGTGATTCTGTGATTCTGTCTATGTAAACCACAACGTCTTTATTAACACTAGCACACATGGATCATATAAACATCAAAGACAAGAAAAAAAGAGACAAAGAAACATTTTTAATTCAGTTTTTTAACTAAGCGAAAATTAAGTCCTTTCATATAAGACCTATGGAGTTAACCCATTAACTTTGTCTCTAGTAGAAGGACTGTCATGATGGAATTTGAGGAAAACAGAAACTAATGCACATTAAGGAAAAAGCAGACCACCACTGGTGCATCTAGTTGAAACTAGGAAAGATCAATGACATAGTGAAAGAGAAAAACTCTTAAAAAGTGACAAAAAGCTGCTGAAGGAAATAAAGACTCAAAAAGAAAGGAACATTCATGAAACAGATTACAGGATGTTTTATGCTTACAAATCATCAGTCTTTGAAAAATAAATAAATAGCTAGAATTTGGGGGGAAAAAAGTTAAAATGCTCATTCAAATGAGATTTTAGAAAAATTTATGCAAGTTCTTTAGGCAACTTTCCCATTGGAATTTACCACCCTTACACATGACACAACATATGATACCATGATATTATCTCTGTAACAATTTTTGCAATGGGCTAGAATTACTTTTGCAATGTCAAACTAAAGTCGGGGGAGATGTAACCTAATGGTACACTTGCAGGGGGAAATAATCACAGAGAAGGCTTGTGTCTGTGTCCCAAAAATAATTACTCTTTCCTAAGAACTTAGATCCTTCATCCTCCTCTCAACTCACTTCTGAATATTTCATTGGCATGTTTTTTAAGTTGGCAAATTTTAAGAAATCAGGCTTATTATTCTAATATATTAGTGAAAGACAAGTTTTCAACTCATTAAAACACTGATAATCTTCTGAAACCCCTCAGTTGCCTCTTCAATTACTTCAACATCAAATATGAAAGTTTTGGTGTATAAAGGTCCAAAAATTACTTGTTTTCAAAAAAAACAGATACCTGTCTACTCAGCTGGAGGTGAGTGGGGCACAAGAGAAAATTTATATTTGTAGTTTCATTTAAATAAATAGATTTTATTTATCTGCCACAGACTGGAACACTGCTATGTGCCTGTCTTCAACACTGAATAAAATATAACTCCTCAGCTCTATTCTTAGTCCAAGTTCTGTCAGCAGCTAGGATTTAATTTCAAGAATTTTTTTATAAGAAATGTTTTCCTTAATTTCTTTCGTCACACAGCTTTTAAATTAGATCTCAAGTTAGTAAACATACTTAATCTCTCACTCTGGATTCCTCAGGCTGATGATGGCCATGTTATACTGAGATTAAAATGTCTCCAAAGTTGTTTTGGTTCATTAGGTTTTTTTTTTCTTGTAACTGTCTTCAGGCTGGAAACCCTTTGGCAATGCCTTTAGAAACATAGACTGCTTCCTGATTTTATTGTCTTTTTTCTTTTTTTTAATTTTTACTTCAGTTTATAAAATATGCAAACTGCCTAAATTCCCTCAGTATATGAGCAGTGGAAAGAATACAGTTGTTAATACCAGGCTTTAAATCTTGACAGAAAAGCCAATTTTTCAAGACTTGACTAACAAAAATAAATGTTACAAATACCTATCACTTCAAACTTCTCTTCCTTACTTGCTCATACATCGCACTGTGAAATAATATATTGTGTATAAGCAACCCAGTGTGGCAGTAGAACCAAACTCTACCAAAACAAGCAGGAACTAATTGTAAATATAAGTATTTATCATTTAAAAAGTTTTCCTTACCTCTGATTTCAGTTGAATATAAAACCACTAAGTAGTACTTATGACTATCTTTGTCATTTTTATTAATTTCTAGTACAGATCTGTAAACATTAATCATAATAGCAAAACCTGCCTTTCATTCCATTTAAAAATCCTTTAATTTAAAAACAGTCTAAAGCTCCTAATAATTAGTTACAGCTAGTTAAACAGGAAAAAAAAAAAACTCAGCTCATCACCACACTTTGGTTGTGAATCATGTGGGTTTTCGTTTATCAGTACACTCTCAGGATAACATATGGTCCTGCTCAGAGACCCTCACTCCATTGAGCTTCATGTTACACAAACACTGAAAATTTTCTTAAAGGAAATTTAAACAATGAAACAACAGGAAAAACTGTAGTAGAGAAGGGCACAGAACATTCAGGCTATTAGCAGCTTAGCATATTAGACTGTATGCAACACAAGAGAAGAAAAACTTAAGGAGACTTTTGAAGTGAAAACTGCTCTTGTATTTGTAGGCAGAATGATGGGAAGCAGTACAAAAAACCTGGTTGTGTTTAAACGAGGAACAAGATGGAAGCTACCAACAGACTGGTGGTATGTACCAATATTTATGATAATGAATTAGAGATGACAGGAAGGGTGGAAGATGGACTAATTGACCTCAGAGTGTCAGTGATAATCTTACACTGTTTTACAGTATTAAGAAAGGGAAATAGAAAATGGATGGAGAGAGAAGAAGAATAACATGATGAAATACAACTGGTTATAAAATTATATGGTATCAGCTCTCAGTGGATAGAGATGAAGCAAGATTGTATTTGTCTACATGAGATATGAACTTGTAAAAGTGATTGATACAAAAGCTGACATCCTGGTATATTAGACTCACTCTCATTTTCTCTATAAACAATGAATAACCACCAAATATCCAAACTTTCTGTATTGAGCATGTGTGGAATGGAGTTAATGTTCACCACAGCAGCCTTCACAGAGCTGTCTGCACTGGCAGGCAGAAAGAGGTTGATAATATAGCAGTGTTTTCCCTACTGCTGAGCAGAGCTGGCCGAGCTCCAGGGCTGACTCTGACTCCTTCTCCAAGACCAGTAGGCTGCAGAACAGCGAGAGTTTGAGAGGGGGCATAGGCAAGACAACAGCTCCAAACTGACCAAAGGGATATTCCATATCACATGATGTAATGTTCATGAATGGAAGCTGAGAGAAAGGAGGAAGGCCTGGAAGGGGGCATTTGTTACAGAGATATTTGCCTTCCAAAGTAGCTGTAATGAGCCAGGCCTCTCAAGCTCTTCCAGGTAATGGGACACAAGGCTGTAGGAATTAAAGTCTATATGCAGAAATTCCAGCTGGAAAACTCAGGACATAGATTAAAAGATAAAACCTTCAATGAATAAAAAAATAGACATAATTTTGTCCTTTACTGTATTTTAATCATTATTATAACAAATCATTCAAAAATTGAAGGAAGAAACGACAGAGACTGTTAGTTTCACAGAAGTTTCCAAGAGAATAAAGAGAATGTTAAATGAAAAATGAGAAGAAAGCTTTCCTGCCTTTAAGGCGAATTTTTGCTATAGAAAGGTAATCAAACATTTTTATTATAGAAAAATAAAGTAATGGAGAAAAGTAGGGTAGATTTTCCAACCTGTTTCATACAAAAATTAATTCATTTCAAAAATACAAAAATAAAAATTTGTTATGCCAGGCTTTTTAGAACCTATCTTGTATGGGACACGTGAAATAGTAGACACTACAAATATATCAGGGCAACTCAATGACTTGTTGTGTTTTAATGCCCCAAATCATCTCATTGAATTACATTTAAATCAAAGCAGATCATTTCATTATGGAAAATACAACTAGTAAAGACTGGATTGCCAAAAATGGATTCAATTTCTCTATTTGTTATTAAGGTATATATGTAAGCTTAACAGAGAGTAGAACTACAAGTTTACAAGAATTTATAACATAAATCATCTTTCTTTAAACCCATTCAAGATAGATCTTAGACCTTCTCTACTTAGCCAGTCACCTGGGTTATTTGATAGAACTAGTTTGAGTCTTAATTTAAGAAAAAATCTTTGAATTTAAAATTCTATATAGAGTGATACCAAACTTCTATTATGCCCATACCTGATTTGTGACTAGAAGAGCAAATTAAACATTCATACATGTAACCTTACATTGCACACATTATCAAGTTGTCCAGAGAAGATAGTTAACATTTTAGTCTTCTCTCTGATATTCTTTGTCAATGCAGTTTGACATTGACTGTGCTAATCCAAGTGTTTAGGTCTCCTTTGGCCTACTGCTGCAATTATACTTAAAGACAGAAATTTAAGCATATGAAACTGGCTATGCAATTGATTCCACATTATGTGTATTACAGAGACATTCTTATATTACCAGAAGCATTATCTTTTAACATAAGAGCTAGTTTCTACAAAAGCACTATAAATTTACCGGCACAACACTTAAAAAGCTATTAAAGTTTATGTCAACAAAGTTCTTAAAATACTGTACATTCGCAGAATTATTGGAAGTGATATATAATCTATGTGTGGGGATACAAATGTGCAATCTTTCCAGAAAAAAAATAAAATCCTGTAGCTACTGTAACTATGAACTTTAAAACTGTAGTAATTGAGGACAGTCTATCAGGAAGTAAGAGGAGAAATAACATTCATTGCAAATCTATTTGAAAATGTGTATGTGATGACAAATTTATCAATATATGGGAGATGATATAATCATGGACATCACAAGAGGAAAAATACTGAAATGATTTCTTCAAAGGATATTTTTTTGTTTTCAGTAAAAGTGCTTCCAATTCCATTATTTTTCCAGGCTTTATTTTCCTTAAAATTAGTGTGACTTGATCTGCTAGTTTTAGGATTTAACATCTACTTTTATCTGCTATTATCACTATAGCCGTTGTGATGGAAAAGAAACTTGCACAATAATTAAAATTATGCTGTTAAAACAGCAAATTATGCTGTTAAGAAGTGTACTCTTAATATGCTTTATGTCGGGCATTTCCTTATATAATAAAGCCCAAGGAAATAACTGTTTATAACAAAATAGAAATAGCATATCTGAAGCCTTTTTTTTCTTTTAGGTGGTGATATATTTGCATTAACACAAGTCACAACTGACAACTGATTTGTTGTATTTTTTTCTGAGGCTTGAATTAGAATAAAAAATTGTTCTGCACTACAGAAATTATGTCAGAGTGGTTTACTTGCCTTTCCCCCCCTTTTTTATGTTGCACAGCTTTATGTCATGTCATAACATATCACAAGCTGTGGCTGACAAATAAGATAAAATACAATGCCAGCAGAGCAGCCACAGAGCACCTTAAGCCAAGAGTATCAATTACAATATAAATGTACTGCACTGACAAGCACAATTACAATAAAAACATTTAAAATGCCCTAAATATGTGATAGTATTTCCTTAGCTACTTTGAGAATAATCAAGAATTTTGATAAACATGTATTGTATCATAATTTTCTATATTTTAATGGTTTTATATTTCCCCTTGTGATCCAAATACTGGCATATGTTACACAGATTAGACAATTTGGATATAAAATTCTGTAGCGTTCTCTTTATCACTTTCCTTTCATATTGTAAAGCATTTCTTTAGGCTGTGATTTGGGGACTTTTATGGAATCATTGATATCTAAGTCTTACATGTTGAAAAGTTCTCGAGAAGGGCATCCAGACCAGTCTCCTGCTCCAAACAGCTTGACTTAGATCAGGTTGCTTAGAGCCTTATATTGTTTTGTTTTGAATATGTCCATGACAAAGACTTAACAGCCTGTATGGGCAACCTGTGTCAGCATTGGACCACACTCAGGGTCAATTCCTTTTTCCTTAATATCAAACCAACCCTTCTTAACTCAAAGTTGGTTTCGCTGCCTCACATCCTACTACTGTGCACCTTCTAGAGGAGGCAGACTCTGTTTTTTTCTGCACCCTCCTGCATCCATACACAAATTCGCTCTCCCCTCTGCCTTCCATAACTCTTTCACAGACTATTCTGTACTGTGGAGCTCAAAAGTAGGTGTGGCACTCCAGACACAGGCTTATAAATGCCAGAGAGTAAGAATTACTTCTGGCTCTCTGAATACTTGCCAATACAGTCCAAAAGAAAACAAACCAAAGAGATGACATCTCTAAATAATTTTATCTGCTTAGGTGAAAGAAATAATGCTTAGAATAGTCTTTAATCACTGTGTGACTACCTTCCTCTCCCAGAGCAACACATCGTCCTACTAAAAGGAGTGTTAGTTTGGCTCTTCTATGCTGTTAATACTCTTATTTGATCTCATCTCAGACCATTCATGCAGCAAGGTAACACCTGCTATAAAAGCACCAGAATGAGATCAACAATAATTGATGCACAAGTTTGACAGCTACTGTTTACAACAAAACAGCAAAAAGATTTTGTTTCCTTTAAGATTCTGCCTTGTTACTCATCGCTGAAATGCACTTCTCCCAGGACATAGTGTATCCACCTAGTAAAATGGATTGTGCAAAATGGGCACCAGTGACTTAATAAATAAAGGATTAAATAAAGACACTTCTGAGATGTCACAATAACAGTGAGTGACTGAGGGAGCCGTGAATAACACAGATGTTCACGAGCTGGTTTTGTGTCACTACTTTGTGTCACTGTAGGAAAGCAGCTGATAAATTATTGATTGTACAATGATGAATATGGACCAAAACAGGAATGAGAAAAAATGACCTATGAGCTTCTCTCAGATAAAGACAGGTAAAGAAAACTTGTTGCATTGAAAAGGAATCAGCAAATTCTTAAATTTGCTGCTATACTGAGAGTTGCTGAGGGAAGGACCAAACTGTTAAATATTCCTGTTTGAATACCCAGAGGTCATTGAGGGAAACCATAAGACCTCCAGATACATATTATAAGATAAAAGTTCTGTTGAAGTAGGAAGCACACTTTATAAAATATAGGAAGAACTTATCAAAATAAATGGACCTAAAATCCCAAAATTCCATGGCTGTTTACAGACTCTCCTCCTTCACATTTTTCCTGCTGCTGCTTCACTGTCCTAATCTTGTATTTTGTTCCTTACCTTAACATGTTCATCTTCAAATAAAAGTAAATAAAAACCACAGTGATAGAATAATTGCAGAATCTGCTGTGACACTGCTATCTCACCTTTCATCTGACCTACCTACTTAAATTGTAAGGGTTTTTGTTTATTTTCTTATTTGTTTTTTAAGTAACCTTAATCAAGCAAGGAATAATTACCATCCATTACATACTCTTAGAATTTCTAGTTCACTTTACTTTGGCAAGAGGACAAGCTTATACAAATATTATTAATTTTTTAGGGCACCAGCTGGAAGTCTTATTTTTGCAGTATTATACTTGGGCTATGTGATACATGGTTTGTGGAATGAATTTGATTAATTGCTATAATTTATGTTTTTGCTTCAAGCACAAAACATAAATCCTTTTGTTTCATCATCAGTTTTCATCTTAGTAATTCTGTAAGTTCTAAAGTATGCATTTCTAAAGAAGTATTAAGGACAAACCTGTTATTTTTCTAAGTTTAAAAATAAAACACTATTTTTGTGAATATTTATGCCCGTAAGTGACAGCTCAACATCCTCTGACCCATGCTCCCTTGCTCTGAAATATGGTTTCTAGTCTGAGGTGACAAGTTCACTAACTGTGAGGATTACAGAACATCTATTTAAGCATTCTCCTTTGATTCCTTTCAAATTAATTTTCTAGCATTTTTGCAGTGTTCACATGTCATGTAAGACTCCTGAAAGTCAAGACTCTGAGAATAACAGTAGTTAGGAATGTTTTTCTATGTGCACCCGAATGATTATTTAGAAATTCTATTTACAGAAAGAGTTACTTAAAAATAAAATTGTGAAGTTTCAGATTGAGAAAGGATATAATAAAGGAATACACTACATTGAAACTTCTAAAATGGTAAGAGAAATTTCTAATGGTATCTGCAACTATTTGTAGTATATTTGAACAAGTCAATTTAAATTTTAAATAATCAAAAGTGACACTGGAAGTTGCATCTCTATTATGCCTGTCAGATGCTCTTATATATGATTAAGAGGGTGATTCAAATTTACAGAAGACAGTTTCTGAAGAATCTGGTGGAAAGTATCTTATTTGCACTTTCTGACAGTACAAAGGAGAACAAGCCTAAATAAAAGGAAGCCTTACTAACTTGGACATAGACTGACTTTGCCAGCCAGTGGCCAGTATACTCAGAATTTCCATAGCTAACAGGTTATTTCTGTAAGATAGTGATTTTAACACAGCTCTCACAAAATACTAATGTGATCAATAAGTTAGTCATTAATCAGATAAAGATCTAATGCATGGCTTCTAGGCAATAAAAGTCAATGTAACTTCCCCGCAATTTTGCTAGATACTAAGAAATATCTTAATTCAATTTCATGGAAAATTGACAGCTGAAAAACAAGGAAATATCTTGCAGTCACATAGTCAAGCGTTATGTTACCCATCCCTCCTTGATAAATTTTGAGAGAAAATTCATTGCGATCATTCTACCTAGCAAGTCAGTCTAATTTGGGAAAGATGTAACATGGTGATTTCAATTATCATCAAATTATACCAAAATTCAGAAAACAAATGATATGATTAGCAGACAAAATAAGACAACTCTACTTTAGGAGAATTGACAATACTTTGTGTGGGAGAAACAAGAAGCCAGTGAATACGTTTCTATTGCAGAAATATATGCACGTGATGCTGCAGTGCTGTAGAACAATGTTTTTGAATTTGTGAACACTGACCATTTCATGCAAAACTTAGGAGATTATTTCTGGCATATATGGATAAGCAATATATGGTGTGTGGGACAAAGATAATGTAATTTTATCAATTCACAAAAATTCTTATCAATTTGAAGAGTAAGCTTTGTGAAATGATAATTATCCTTGAGAACTAATGGGCATAAAGTTTCAACACTTCTGTCAAGTGCCAAAGTATTAAAAGAAAATTCCAACTTGCCATGCAATGAATACTAATAAATACGATGGACATCTTGGTTCAATATAAACTCAGAATTTTTAAGAGAGGCATAATGAAAACCACTACTACTGAGCAGTTCTGTGTACCAAGTGGTTTTGCTGGTTGCTGTGTCTACAGTATACCTACTTCTTTATTTTTTAAGTCTTTTCATGCTGTACCATGCAGGTTTTACATATATTGACAGTGATGGCCAAAGATGTTCTTATGAAGAGCTATAAATATGCCAGGCTTTATCTCTCTTCAGCTCAAGAGACACCTAGAAGAAAGTAAAATTTCATTTTATAGAAATTCTCTTGACAGTCATAACCTCACACTGTGAACAGAACAAAACCTTTAGGTGAGAAATTGACAAACTGCTATGAATGAACCAAACTTCAAGGCTTCGGGGTCTTGTCTACAATCTCTCTCTCACTACTTGCTGTTCAGAACACAACAGCGTGAGATACTCTATATTAATGAAGTGTCATGCTAGTGAAATGAGATAATTGCAGATGTGGGAATACAGCATACACAATTAAAGGTTTCAGTGACATGCTGTGACACTGTTAAAAAAATTTGCAACGCTTAAACTATCATAGGACTTCTGAAACATGTTTATATTGACACAACTCAGAAGAGAATTCTGCCTGTTATTTCTTTAATGCATTCAAGTTTCTCTAGACTTCCATTAAAAGTAGGTAACAATGAAGCCCTTTGTCCATAATAAACAAGTTTTGCATTAGAAAACAGAAGCCAGTAGAGTTTAAATGTTTATGATAAGTATTAACTTAGTCATTCAAGGTGTCCCAGGAAGAAATTTGGACAAATATCAAGATTAGTCTTTAAAACACTTTTTTTCTGATGTATCATGAACATGAGTACAACAACCATTTCCAAAGCAGTTCCAGATGCATATAGAACTGGAGAGCCAGTCTGTATGCCATGCCCCAGAAATAGCAATAGATTCCCAACGTCACTGGACGACATCTGGAAGTGTTAGAAATCTATGAAAGGCAAAACTGAGCAATGCTGAATTTCTCTGTGTACTCTTTCTAAGGCCTTATACGTTACATAAGGTTTAATTACAAAAGAATTGTGTGACAGACTCACTCCTAATATCAAAATAGTGTCGTATGTTGTAAGGAGCTAAAGAACACAGGTGCCTGTCTCAAACAGTGTTCAGGCCACATAAGAACTTTGCCATGAGATAAAAGCAGAGTAGAGCAACAGGATGATGTTGCCTGGCAGAGATGAGGCCTGGTTAGCTCATCCAGATTAACACATTCCCACCGTGGCAAACCATGTAAACCAACTGCTCGTACACCTATCACTGATCAAACAAAGACCACCCCAAGTTATGGGACAGATAGAATCTGTGACCAATAACCACCAAAGCACCCCCAAATATGCCTGCATGGATAACTGGAACTTTGAGTATAAGCTAAGCCATCACAGAGAGAACTTGGGATAAGATAATGGCGGTACTATTGTCCAGATGTTATCTCAGAACTCGGGGGAGGTTAGCAAAACTGAGGGAGAAAAACACATCACTAATACTGGACACAAAGAATACAGATTTTATGGACTGCAAGGAAAGCCGAAGCAGCCACTGTGCTGAATCAGCTCTGACTGTGTACAAGGTAATTCGGGCAGGGGAAGATCACAAGCCACCAACTCAAAAAACGCACCAACTAAAAAGAAAAGAAAGACAGCACATGGACTAGTTAGCACTAGAAGCAAAGCATAACTTAACCAATAGGAGAACTGTGTACCCAATGAGCATTCATTGCTTTGTTTGCTAAAATGTATAAAGGGTAAAAAGTTTTGAACAACCTCAGGATCCCCACCACTGAGAAGCCTAGGGTAAAGAGAGACCATCAAGACACTACTGGACCCGCAGGTGTTGCAGATCTTCTACTTGATCTCTTTCTCTTCTCTCTTTTTTATTCTTTCTGTCTCTCTACCTCACACTCATTGCTAAAAAAAAAATCTATATTTCTGACTTTGGCATATGGTCTTATTTGCACCTTAATTTGGACAGAGGCATCTCTAAGTAATTGAATCTTAACATATGCCTTGATATAAAATAGATCTTGCTACAAAATATACAAGTGCATGTAGTGGTAGCACAGGGAGCAAACTGAAAGAGAATAGGTTTAAACCAGATATTAGGAAGAAATACTTTGCTGTGAGGGTGATGGAGGCACTGGGCCAGGCTGCCCAAAGAAGATCCAGTTTCTCCATCCCTGGAAGTGCTCAATGGGGACTTGAGCAACCTGGCCTACTAGAAGGTGTCTCTGGTCAGGGGGGTTGAAATATGATTTTTAAGGTCACTATGGACCCAAATAATTTTATGACTATTCTTCCTTTTCTTGAAAATGAATAGATATATCGCCCTCTCTAATTTTTAGACTTCAAGTTCATCTGCAGAATCTGTCTATCTCTGGATCATTTCTTAACTTATAAATATTAGCTTGCTTACACTTAATCCTGCACATAATTTTCCAATACTTGGATGCATTTTCAGATTCTTACAATTTTGTTACACTTCATACATGAATGCTGAAGCTTTCCATGGTAGCAATTTAACTTATCATATAATGTTTTACTATTTATTTTTAAAGTAGCAACAGAGAGAAACTATTGTCATAATTGCAATAAAGAAATGCTATTTACACTTTTTATTGTTGTTTTGCTTGTTCATAGCTGTTTCTCTGGTGCTGCACTAGTTCGAATTTTAACACACGTGGTCAGGCTGTCAGGGACATAACCTTTCTCATTCCTCTGGAGAATAGTACCTACCTGCTTGCTGGTGCAGCTGAGGCTGCCACAGGACCACATGGTCCTGCCCTCCCAGGCTCTCTGTGCACTCCTGCCGTCTTGCAAAAATGAATGTAAAAGGTGGTGGAAGCAGACTATACAGTGAATAGTACTCCTAAACACAAAAAATCTGACTCCAAACTAAAAACTTTGGTCTGTGACCATCAGCATAGCCCATCAGTTGGGTCAATTAGCTGACAATCTCACAAATATTTCACAGTTCTTTTTTTTATAAGTTTTGAAATGCATCATCTTCCTGATTATTTTTAGTACATATATGAAAAAACCAAGGATCAAAAAAAACAAAAACCCTCACAAAATTTTAGAAGACTGGAATTAAAATTGCCTGTCCAATTCCAATGGGCACTTTTTCTTAGGATTCAATAACCAACTCTGCCAGTTTTTCTTGTTCTATACATAGAACCGGGCACCTTCAAGAACAAACCAATGACGGCACACTGAGGTATTTATTTACAGTGGGAAAGACACAGAAAAGAGTGTCTTGCAAAACAGAGATAATGCATTACAGCCATGAGCAGCTGCACTTCTCCGCATGGAAGAATGGGGAAGGCGAGGTCTTCTCTTTCAAAATTTCTGTGCAATGGTTAACACTCTTTTCTCCCAGTACTGCCTCTCATAAATGACTGTCATTTTGACGTTGCATCTCATTAAATGAGCAAAATACAGAATTTAGTGACAGAGCTTAGTGAGTACCCATGAATATCACATAAGTGGCTAAAAATTACTAAATATTATTAAAATGGTAAACTACTTGAAAAAATTAGGATTTTATCATTTTACATTAAGATTCAAAATCACTGGATGTTTTGAACCATTCTTGCCTTGTCTTGTGCCATTTCTCCACCTCTCAAATGGAGATAATTTTTCATCTCTCTCCTGGAAAGGAATTTTCAAGATGCATAAAGGCTTGCAAAGAAAAGTCCACCTGTTATCTCATAGGCAGTTCACTATAGAAACAATATAAAGTAAACTATGATATGGCAATAGAAAATGAATGATGGTATAAAATTAAATTCCGTTTCAAATAACTCTTAGAGCATTGTTCTTTCCACAGAGTCACAATTCCTATAGAAAAAAAATGGAGCTATAAATTCCCTGCATACACACTCCTATGCTAAAAGATAGATTACATGAAACAATTTCTCATCTGCTAAAAAATCTGAATATTTAAATTACATATGCAAATTAGTTATATCATTAATCAGGTAATTAATATATGAGCTTGTTAAAGCTAAGTCAAACACTTCTCCAAGTTACATATTTCTTGTTTTTCTCCTTCCAGATATTTTTCTTTCTTATTCCAAATAACTTTCATTGCTCTTTTCTGAACCTGAATCTTATGAACAGCATTCTGGTGAGATATTTTTTAAAAATTATGGCAATAATACACATGCAACAGAAGTTTTGAGGCTTAAATTATTTCATTGCTGCTCCAATTCATAGTATTGGTGAGAGCAGCTAAAAATCACAGCTGCCTTTTTCTGATATCGGTGATATTAAAATCCCCTGTCAACACACTATCTAATTTCAACTTCATGCCTTTCAGTATTATTTCTTGCTGTACTTTTTCCCATTCTTTGGATTTTTATTTTTTTTAACAAACTGCACACTATTTCCATATGTCAAAACAATGCCTGTACTTGTAACTCTCAACTTTATTTCCATGTTTGTAAGCTGAAATAGAACTGGCTTGTGATCTTCCAAGTGAGATATATTATCAACTATACATTCTAAAATGTTCCAAAACCACAGTAGCTAATCAGTAGTTTAAAATTCTGATTGTATTTTCAACAGGAGAATTGAGTTTGAAAAAAAAAAGTGTCTGTCCCATCTGCCTGAAAACAAGCCTTGTAGTGATAACTGAAAAAGCAGCAGAAATTCAGAATCTTTGCTGATTCAAAGATACCTGGTATTTGACAGGCTCCTATCTACCCGGAGTTGGAAAAAGGGGCAGATATTTTAATTCTTTTTATGTTGTATTTTTATTCAGGCAAGAAGGAAAAGTCAGCAGCCCAGTACTCAGTAACAGAGCAAAGAAAAGGACATTTGCTTATTGTCTCAAAACCAGCAGATACTGAACAGTCCCTAATTCTAGGTTCTATGTGTGGATACACACACACACATGCACTCATATATGGGTCTGAGAAAACAGATAAAACATCAATTTTTATCTCCTCCCTGGAGAAGATTTGACAGATTCATAATTTTTAGAATGTGCATACTGTAACTGCATTCAATCTGAGAGCTCCAAAAGCATCTGCAGGAACAGATGCCTACATAATTTTATAGAGTTCCTGCATGCAAAACACTACATAAATTGTGTGAATCTCTTCACAGAATCTGCTGAGAACATTAGGCTAGGTTATAGCTATCCTATAGCTATAGGATTTGCAAATGTCAAAAAAACCCTTAGAAATGGGTCTTACCTTGCATTTTCTGCATTTGTATAGACTACATATATTTATAGTGGGTTAGTGTGTATATATATATA
>VXBU01009727.1:304046-356886 GCA_013400315.1 Bombycilla garrulus | reverse complement strand
ATATACAGAGAAGCATGCTTACAAAGAAAAGAGAAACATCAACATTACTCTGTATTCATATATCGGGTATATGTAGCTCTCTCAGACAAGGATAGGGAAGAAACACTGCATTTAGAAAGCAGAGTGATATCAGTAAGGGTTATCACTTTCACTGATATCAGATAAAAAGAAATTTTCTGCTTTGTGTTTGGCTTCAAGAGAAGAAAATGATAAATATGCATGTGTAAGCAAAAGAGTCCATGCTACCAGCAAATGCAGCAGACCTTCAAAAGAGTTTCATTTTTAAGCTCCTTCTTTTGATCTACTTGTATTTTCTGCAAATATTCACTTTTGCAGTAAAAAAACCAGTATGGGTCATTTCTGAAAAAAAAAAAAAAATTATCAAGTTTAGAGCCAAATACTTTAATAAGGTCATCCATTTCTCTTATCTGTGAAACAGTTCCTAATATCCTCCTTCCTGGAACACTGATAATATTCAAGAACTATTTATTTTAAAATTCTAATGTAGTGTGCAAATTGCACCTGCTATAAAATTGCAGCAGTGAGTTGTCTAATAAAGTCACAGAAAAAGGAAGCCACATACAGGGACTGACCTGCTAATCCCACGAAAATGAGGGGATCTCTGAAGGCACAATATGACATAGTCTAATTTTTTCTCCACTTAACTGGATTAGAAGAAATTTAGGCTGAAAGAAAAACACCGAACTTGTAGAATTAGAGCTTGATTTACCCCTTTGTTTGTGGAATCATGTGTGTTTGTCCTGAAAATCTTAAAATGTTCACAACATCAGAGCAGTGACACGTAAGACTGATTTGAGTGCAAATAGTTCAGAACACAAGAAGACAGCAAATCTGTTCTAAGACAGAGGATAATTAGGAAATTATTANCGGAGTTGGACAGAGCCGCTCCTTAGGACCGGAGACCGGGAACCCTCGCTATCCGGACGATCTAAAGCTGTACCGGGAGTCCTGACTGCCGCCCAGGCTGGCCACCCGGGCAAGGCGGGCAACCCCCGGTCACCGTTTTAAGTTTCCATGAGTGGTTTCCAGCTGTTGCATATCTTACACTGCCCTGCAAAAGCCTGGATGACAGTTTTTCCAAGGAGCTCTCCTTGTGGCACAAGGTGGCCAGCCTGGAGCTGTGGCTGTGCACCACAGCACAGGCACACTCTGTCTCTCAGTCACAGAGGGGCTTGCAGCAGAATGCACACCCAGCAGCAATCCTGCCATTCAGCCTCCCTTGGGTCCAAAGAGGAGAAAAACAAAAACTTCCCCACGAAAACAAAAAAAGTAAGTCTGTGGAAAAAGTTTTCACCTCTGAAAAACATACTGAAACAAAGTTTAAATAAAGACAGAGTGAGGCTTTTGAAGGAATGATGTCATAAGACTGAACGGCTGGCTGACTGCCACCTTCATGAACCTAAAATTTAAAAATTCTCTGTTTTCTGGCTAGGATTTGGTCAACCTTTAAACCAAGTGCACCTTCTTACATAAAATCAACAGATAAAAGTTTAACACCAAACATGTGGTCTGGGAGTCCACCCTGTCCCTGGTGATCCATCCCAGATGTGTAAAAAGTCCTTGTTTCCAGCCTGCCTGCTGAAGAATTAGTCTGGAGTCTTCGGCTGTTGTTTTCAAGGCTGTTTATTCTTATCTTATCTAATACAGTTTCTTTCTGCCCTGCTGCGAGCTGCCCAGCAAGAGAGTTTGAGGCACTTTGCCCACCCCTGAGCTGACTTTTTATACTATCAACTAAGCAATTATTATTTACTGCTAATTTCCAATCTGTGACCCTTACATTACATTGTCCAGTTCTCTGACAAACCAATCCAGAAATGCCACCCTGGCTCAAAGATGGATGGCAAGAAGGAGAAGAAGAAGTAACATACCATGTGTAAAAATCATCCATCTTGTCTCTCAGACCCCCATGTACAGAATTTCAGACTCTCCTGTACATGGCTCCAAACATTTTTCTTTTACTCTATAATTACTACTATTTTACTATTTAAACTTTTGTGACTTGCAGTTCTTCATATAAAGTTGGTAGCTTGTCCCATGGATTAAAATCAAAGCCACAGGCACTCTCGGTGGCAAACCGAGGTCTTTGACGCTCCTGCCAGGGCTAAAAAGCCTCCTGGCCAGGGTTCGGGTCATTCAGAAATGCCATAGGAACCCCCTGGGTTCCGACAACGTGGATTTTGAGGAATGTGAAGCGAGATAAGACATTTAAAGTAAAAAGTAAAGGGTTAAGAGGTCAATAAACTTTACTGAGGATTTGAAACTAAAATTCAAGCCATAGTGAAAACTGAGGCTGGATGAGGAAGGGATATGCTTGTCTGAAACAATAAATGAAATGAAAATTATTACTAAAAATTACTTAAATTAAAAATAATTTCCCCATAATTTAGCTGATTTGATTGACTATAAAAAAATTTGTCTTGATCTCTGACATTGACCACCTGTTCCTGAAAATGCTAAGCATCTCTTCTGAGGAAGATGAAACTCCTAAATTTTGAGAAAACAGAAAACTCCATCTAAGTAGTAGAAAACAATATTTTATTAGCTAAGTCACACAACAGCTAGGATTAAGGAGTTAGGCTAAGCAGTATTATGATGGCCTCTGATAATTATGTCTTGTGAATCTTTGCTGACTTCCTTTTATTTATTTAAACTTTTCTTACTTCGTGTATCTTCAACCCCTGTGTTGAGTGAGTTTTCCTGAGTTTCTGAGCTTAATCAAATGCACCTGCTCTATCAGGTGCTGAGGGTTACAAGGCTGTGCAGCAATTACACCAGTATTCCATAACCTGGAGATGAAGCCTCATCCTGGTGCAGCAGCACATCGTAGAAGAATAGAGAACACTAGATTCATCACTCCATGCACAAAATTATGAGAATTTTTATGAGAAAAATGCATTTATTTTTTTCCTATTAACGTTTTAAAATATATCCTGTCATTTGAGGGCAGATCACCAGGCACAAGGATTGCGCTGTCAGTCTCCTAGTTTGTGCTACAGCTAGTGTGGGAGCTGGAAGTGGATCCCATCTGTGAGATGAAAGGTAGGATTCAGACAGTTCTATTTTCTATTTTGCTATTTTAAAAAGAGCACAAATATTAAAAGACTGCTGTTGGCAGCCTCTTTATTAATGCATTAACTCTAAGAAAGTGAGCTTGTGCTCTGTAGCAAGAACAAAGCACCTTTAGGGAGAAATCCACATGTGTGCCCTTTAAATTTCCTAAATGATAACTGTGTGTCAGGTGCAGACAACTGCCCTGTGCCACCAGTGGGTATTGTCTCCCTGATCAGCAGCTTCTGAACAACAGAAAGATGTCTGTAGGAGATGACCCAGATGGTTTCACTACAACATACAGTGAGAGATGGGTCATCACATATTTATAATTTGTTTTTTCTGCTGTGGTAGGCCTGTGGGTACCACTTCCTGCAGGTTATACCCACTTTAGAACAGCTTGTCTACCATCATCCTGAAAAGTTAGGTTTCTCAGCTTGAAACAGCAGGAATGTCTCTCACTTCAGGAATGTGATTAATGAAAGCAGCTAAGGCAGAGGTTTCAGCAGAAGGAGCAGAAAACTGGTATGTTGTCACAACTATCAGGAGTGGTAACAAATTACTGGTGGTACTCAGGGCTCAGATCAATTTTAACACATGATGTATGCACAAACTAGCCAAGTGTGTATGGTACACACGCTAAAAACATTTATGGAAGAATACACACAAAGGTGTCTGAAGTATATTTGTCATCCACAGTTGTCCCACTTGTGGCATTCAACGTGAATTCAGCCAGTCTGCTTTAAAAACAGCCAGCTCTTGATGTCAGCTGTACAGGGCTTATGTGCAACCTCTGCATGTGACAATGTATATATAGAAAGAAATAAGGTTTGGCTGCTTCACTCCCACATTATATCATATTGTCACTTGGCTGACAGAATGGTTTGAGCACATTCCAGTTGCAGAACAATTATTTAATTTGCCCATCTCCCTCACATACCAAGGCCAGTACTGAGCACCTCACAGTTCACCAGTGAATATATGCAGCCATTAAAGAACTTTATCTCTTCCCAGTCCTTGGGAGGGTGACTTCAAAATGTGTTTTCTTCTTTCCTTCCCAAGACTGCTGTCAGAGTGTTAAATAAGAACAGATGAGCTAGAGGAAAAGGATAGATATAGCAACGGATATGTTAACGGTATTGAAAAGGAACACAAAATGTCTTTGTGAGAGATATTGTGGCGGTGGAAGAAAAATGAGGGACTGACAGTAAAGAGGTAGAGAGATATTTGAGAATGCACTACAGCTACTTTAATGCTATTTTGGTATGTGAATGCAGTTTAGCTGATGACTATAATCTACTCAACCTGCACTGCTTGGTGTTATAAAAGATAACACTTTTGATGTTAGATCTGCCATAAGGTTGACAAACAAGTTAATAATTTAGAATTAGGCTTTAGTGAATTAGGTTTCTGCTGCTGTCAAATAAGATGCAGTGAGACCCCACTAAGTCATGTGGTTTGAGGATAGAGTGCCAGGAACTGATGAACACTTAAGCACCAATTAAATTCAGGTATTACTATTAGCAAGTTAAGTCCATGATATACGCACTTTTATTTTACAGGAACCTCCATTATCTCTCTTTTAGGGACAGACCTAAATTTATCTCAAAATGCTTTTCTAAAGAATGGTGGAATAAATTTCAGGAAAAAAAAGAAAAATCTGCATTCCAATAGCATCTAAAAGCCCCCACTGACTCTAGAGTATTAATGTAAGCATTGTGCCACTGTAAAACAAAAACAAGAACTTTTTCTTTAGAAATAGCATAAAGGATATATTTTTTTAAAATTTAAACAAACAAAACAAACTGAAGAAAGACAACAAACCAATTCTTCAAATTAAATTTTACCTAGATTACACAGTAGTTTGTGACATTAGGAAACAAAGGTTTGGAACAGAGATAAAAATCTAATTCCCAGTGTACATCATTACCCAAAAATTAAGGTTTCTCCCCATTAAAACCAAAGAAATTAGTACCCAAATATTTTAAATACTTTTTCATTGTGTATGTCCTTTAACATCCTACTTCCATAAGGATCAGCTTTCATTAATAATGACGCTTGTAAATATAATGACACGAAATGGATAGTGTTGGAAGAAAACATATAGAAACAAATATTATATTACCTATTGTTTATTTGAAGATGCTCTTGGAATCAGAACAGCTTTTAAAATTAAGAATAACTATGAAATTATTTAAATTGCAATTTTCATACATGTTTCTAGTCACAGAAAGTGAGACATATTTATCCATCTATATATCCACATAGATATGTGGTTATTCTTTTCTACATAAAAGCCCTAGAAGAAGAAAATAACCAAAAAATTTCTTACAAGTAATTTTTTTTTTCCCTCAGTGATGGATACCCTCCAGTAACTCCTCTTTCAGTAACTCTGTGATTGTTTGCTTTGTCACATACTCATTTCCACAGCAAATAAATATTCAGTTATGTTTTCTTAAGAAAATAAACGTCACTCATACTGCCCATTTGTGGCTGCAGATGTTAAGAGGAATATCTGCTTAATTCAGATATGCTTTTCCTTTTATTGGGAAGAAGATTTATCAAAAAACTTTTACAGAGGACTGTAAATGGAGTTTTAAATGCTTTGTTGTTTGATTTAGTTCGAAAAGATGATACTGACATTGATTGGGCATGTCAGACATTTTGGCAACTCCTGTTGCAAAGGGATTTTGCTTTAACATTAATATCTTTCAATAGGCTTGAATTTATTTCTTTGTGGGCTGGGCATTCCTGTCATACCTAATGGTCTTTTATGATTGCTTCATATGGGATTTGTCTAGAGAATTACTGTGTGACCTTTCTATGTAATTTAAAGTCCTACAATAAAACACAAAATGACATGAAAAGTAACTAAAATTTTCCTCAGTGACATAAAGCCAACAAACTTTTCATTTACTGACAGAAGAAGACAAACCAGTGGAAGATTAAAACTTCAAATGGAGGTGTTACACACTGATGCAACCCAAAATGTGACTTGATGTATGGATTTCACTTGCTCTTTTCCTCCGGTTGCAACAAGATCTGCTGGTTGTGTGGGAGGTTTAGTCACAAAACTATGCAGAGAAAGGCTAAAACCAGTCAACATCCATACGGGGACTTATTAACTCCTCCGGTACAGAAAGTGGTGCAACTTCTGAGAAAAACAGCACATTATTGGGAAAGGCAGAGCTACACAAGAGATCTCTAAAATTCCCATGTCGGCCAACAATTAACGTTTATTTTACTGTTACAATAATTATAAGCTCTATCAAAGGAAAACACTCCATTTAAGCACTCTTAAGACTAGCACTAGAGAAATTATATTTTATTGGACAAGTTTTCCATTTGGATAGCTTTGAAAATCATTTCTTCACAATAAAATTTCCTTAACATACGGATTACTGTCTGTTTATTATTCTGTTTGCCAGGATTTGAAAAGTTCTTTGCCTGTGTTCCCTCTTCTCATCCTCTATTAAACCACTGTGTTAATCCTATCCGTTTCAGCTACTTAAAGATGCTTAAAAATGGGATTTTCTGATCACCTCTGCCACTGAGACTTTCACTCTCTGGATGAAAAATTCTCCTTTGCATGATTATTGCACATTTCTTGTCTGTTTAGAACAGATACTTGTATCTTTCCGTGCTGATTGTGTGTGGATGCAAATTTATTTTCTTGGGATGGGGAAAGAGGGCACTTAAAAAGCATCATATTGGTTTAATCATGTAGGAAAAATGGTGTATGAGACATTCTTGATCTTGTCTTATGAAAAAGAAAAAATTAACTGTGCTAATATACCATCCCAGCTACCTACAACTTTTGATGGAGTATGTAATTCCATTTCCTGCCCAGTGTAACTGCCACAGGTGATGGCGGTTGCTCCAGCAGTTTCATAGCTGCTCAGTTGCTACATTACTCCCCCCATTACTCCAGTAGAAATGCCTATGAGAGGCAACATCTGGCAGACATCTCAGTAGTTAGGAGTGATTCACCCTTACCTTCCCTTTTCACCTCTCCAACTCCTTTCTGTGCCTCCCAATTCACTGCAGCAGAATGTTATCCACTTCCTCAACCTGGATTTCATCCCACAGTTTTTTGGAGATGAGGATTTGGACACAGGATGTTTTTCATCCTCTTTCACAGATTCTTGGCGTACTTCAGGACTGAACACTTAAAACTGGATGGGTGCTTAGTCTTCCAGTATTTTTACTTTGTTTCAAGACAATTTACTGTTATGTTCAGCTACGGACAAACACAGGAAAATTGGAAGATATTCTCCATGATTCTTGAGTTCTGCATAAAGTCTGGATTAGCCCCAACACTTGGAATTTTACTTTCCCCATTATAGTCTATTAGAATCAGATTAATTGGTTTTCTGCCTGGTCCAAAAACACATGGAGTGAAAATTGGCTTTCCACCTGCTTCCTAATTATTATGAGACAGCTAAGTTCAGGAGAGTATTAAAAAAACCTACTAACAAGAACCTGCCTGGTTTCTCATCACAGATACCAGAGCTTTTCATGGGATACAAATCTATCACGCTGAGCCATTAAATGCCTAACTCTGGCTTTTAAATGTCAAGCTGGACATAGAAAGATTTTGTCTTAATGACCTAATAGTAACCTCTCATAATAGTTTTTATATGTGTATAAATAGATCAACGAATATCAAGGATAACTGGAAATAAGTTAATGCAAATCATGTAATTATTGACATGTTGTTTGTATGAAACTCAGCCTCAACTAATTTAAAGTATTTCTGAATTTTCATGGAATCAATTTAGTCAACAGCATGAAGCGAGTTCTTAAGTTGTAGCATACCAACTATTTCCTTCCATTTAATGTCATGATCTGCTTTAACATCAAGGCGGAAATCGTGATGGTTTGAGGGATCTCAAGGTGCAAAATAAGAGGCAAACAGCAAGGGACTACAATTTCAACAAAACAATGAAGCACTTTATTGAGTGCTGATCAAGTCAATTATGCAATAGAGGGGAGAGAGAGAGAGAGAAGGTGGGGAGAGAAAGAGAGAGAGAAGGCGGGATATAGCTACCAACGGCGAGATGAAGTCATCGTGGCCCAGCCAATAGACACGTCTTCTTCCGTGGGGAGATCTCGCTCGAGAGTCCCTTCAGAGAGTCACAGTTTTAAGTCTTTTTCCAAGGCGAGTGGCATTTGGCCAAAAGGCAGGGAGATTTATGGCCTATTGTGAGCAAGGCCTGTAGCTGATCAGCATCAGGTATGTGCTGTACCGTGGCAGTAAACATACGCACTGTACCTACAGCCGTTCTGCCCGAAGCACTGTACTGCAGCAGCAACCATCTCCCCCCTCAGCCAGGCCAGGGTGTGTCTTGTGGGGTCTGTCCCAGTCTCTGTCCCGACGATTGGGAGGCAAAACGAGATCTTCAGGCTGACCCTTACACTCAACCAATAGAGAGGGCTCCTGAAATGCAAGCTGTATTTCCACTCTACTGTAGTAGACACACCACGATGGCATGCCGAGTACCCAGAACATCCAATTACTATTCTTTGTACCTTAGTTTTCCCAATGTATAAAACAAAAAGTTTACTGACCTCTTGGTATAACCCTGTGAGATCTCCTGGCCAAAAAGAATGAACAAAACTGGGTAAAAATAATGACATCATACAGTTTAGAAATTCTCATCTACATTGCTGTCACCAGATCAGCTGACTCACCTGCAGACTTGCATGTTTTCCTCAGTAAAAATACTATAAGAATTTACTGTATTTCAGTCCTCATTTATTTCTGGTGATGCAAAAATATTTTATTATTTATACTTGCCTATAACTTCTTATTATTTATTGATTTCTGTCATTGAATGTTGCAATTTGTGAAAAATTTTAACTAGCATAAGTGCATAAACTAGTATTTTCCATGTGCTGTAATGGAATATGAAGCAGTTAACTGGAGTAATTTTGTATTTGTGTCCAATCAGCTATTCCTAGTTTTCACAGTATCAAAAGTACATCTAAAAACACTGATATATTTTCCTATTATTTTCCTATTCCTTTTAATAACATTTATTGATAACTTATTCACTTACAGAATTTTTAACTACAATGTGTTTCACACCCATCTAATTTGAGAAAAAAAACTACCTACTTTTACACATACTGGGAATTATCACACTTTTGGCAGTGAAGCTTTAGAAAGAAAATATTCTCATTTTCAAAGGTTGTGCTTGAGAAGAGTTTTGACACAGTCATTAAGAAGGGATAGTTAGAAGAGTTATTCCTCAAAATCAAAGAAGAAAAAAATACCTGTGGTTACCGTCTGCCACAAAAGTCACATACTTAGGACATTATTTGAAGTAGAGTCCTTGAAGAAGGCAGATGTTAGTCTGAACAGAGTGAAATGCCTTTAAAATACCTTGGCTTGGCTCAGTTACCTTTAGTTGTTTGAGTTAGTGGCCTGTGTAGTAAATCAAGAAATAAGTGTTTTATGCGTCCATTCTCACATTTTATGAAAATTAGAAACAACAAATACATGACTAAACTCAAAAATATAGTCTTAGAAAATAGATTAGAATAAAACTGTGATGAAAGGTCACCATTATACTTAGATTAATATTTCAAAGGCCTGAATAATTTGGTCACTAAAGATGAAGGGTTTTTTTCTATGTTACTATAGTCTTTCTGTAACTGACAGTAACATCTGTTGGTTTCTTTCCACCTCCCCATACACAGTAGCTCAATGCTTACAAAGGTTTAATAACTAAACATGTGGCTGTTTAGAAATAAGAATCTAAGATGATAATAAATAATTTCTTAATACCTCCATTGCTAATCTACAGTATTCACCTTCTGGGCTGGAAGTCATTTCCCTTGAGAAAAGTAACTGTTATTAGGATTAATTAAAACAAAAATAAAAAATTTCTGCCTCTAAATTCACTTGCTGTTTGAACAAGGAACTTTTTTTTTTCCCGAAAGGAGATGGAAAATTCCCAATACTCTCTTTTGGGAGGGTGCTTTGGGGTTCATTAAGTGTCTGTGAGATAGAGAACATCCCAGGCAAAGTGAGCAAAGAATAGGACAATAGCAGCTGCCTTCCTCAGAAAAATTGGTCTGGTCGATATATATATATAGAAAAAAAACCAAAAAAATGTTGTGAAGCACCCCTTAGGATATACAGTCTTGTGCAGAAAGAGATGATTCAAATCAGATTCGATTTCTGCCCTCTACAGTTAGAGTGTTCTCACTCTGATTTAGAAAATACAGCCACAGATTAAAGAAAGCTTGAATAGCGTATGTGTTTCAGATAGAATCTTTGTGTCCCAGTCTCCTTTGTAACTCATCTAGAAACCTCTGAATCTCATAAGCCATTGTCACAGTTTAACCCCAGCAAGCAGCTAAGCCCCACACAGCCTCTCTCATTCTCCTTTTGTGGAATGTGAAACAGGAAAGGTCTCCCAGATTTTGATATAGACAGTTTAATAGGAAAGGTAAAACCTTCACCCACAAGTAAAGCAAACAAGGAAATCATTCACCACTTCCTGTGGTGTTCAGCAGGCTGGTGTTCAGCCATCCTCTGAAATGCAGGGCTCCATTCCATTATGATGACTTGGGAAGGTAAATAACATCCCTCTAAATGCTTCCCCCTCCCTTCCTTCTTCCCCTGATACTTATGCTAAGGATGACACTGTATGTACAGAATGTCCCTCTGATCAGCTGGGTCAGCTGTCCCAGCCTTCTCCTGTCCCCTCTCCACATGCACCCATAGCCTCCTCTCTGATGGAGAGCTGGGATGAGGGGCAGAAAACTCTTGGCTCTGGGCAAACCCTGCTCAGCTATAGTGGAAGCATCTTTGTGTTATCAATCCTGTTCGAACACAAATCCAAGATACTGCCCCACACCAACTACTGTGAAAAAACTGAATTCTACCCTAGACAAAACCAGCACACCCATGTAAAACAAGCAGTGAAAAACACTAAACAGATTTCTAAAAGTTATGGGCTTTACTGGGAAGGACGTAAGACTTGAATCAATTATTCAAAGCTCAAAACTTCAGCTAACACAGTTAGACAAATAAATTACATATGACTTCTTAAGACTAATTGTACAAGTGCTGGAGCAGTGGCATGAAACTAGCATTTTTTGTTTTTAGGATTGCTATCAGCATAACATGAATGCTCAATTTTACTACATTCTTTCAAAAACTCAACAGCTGTTCAATTTTTGTCTCTATGAAGGCAGTATTAGAGCAGCATAAAGGTATCGAGAGCGACATCTGTTCAACTTCACATATATCTGTCTTGAAGATTTGCTAATTTCTGGGTTTCTTAATAAATTTTCATTTAAGGATGCCAAACAACTTTAAAAACGCAAATTGCACATATTAAAAAGTCTTTAATGTATGCAAGTACTACACATATTTCACAAAAAGAAAAACAAATGCAAGCATAAGTGGTCAAATCATATATGTAAAGAAATTGTACCAACTTCTTTGGCCTCCTGGACAAAGTCTCAGAAAGGCTACCCTTAATCCAATGAAAGCATGGTTGATTTCCATGTATAATAATTTGAATATAAATGTATGTAGAGACTTCAAAGTTGGTCAGTGCTATTATTATATCTTAGAGTATTTAAATTGTTTAGGAAAAGTGCTGCAGTTTTTCTGACCAGTCCCCACTTGGTAACCAGTGTTTATCCTTGAGTTCCTATCAACCAGGTATAATTGTGATTTATTAGTTAACCATAAGTATTTAGCTATGCTACTAATTCAAGATGCATTTAATACTTGGAAGAAATCTGCACAAGTTTATTCTACTCCTTCACTGATCTCAGAAACGTACTTACATCACAAAGAGCAGACAGGAAACAAGCTGTGCTATAAAGACGTTTTACATCTTTTATTTAGCATGGCTAATATTACAGTGCAAATTCTAAGCAGCTGTATCAGCTGATCAAACTAAAGCAGAAATGCTTCGGAAGGGAGCATCCAAGAGTGAGGAAACCAGCTTAATTTACAACCCAAGATCTGGTTATCTCAAGTAGCCTCTTCTGCCATTTTCTGCCTCTCAGCGTCAAGGGTCAACAATGCAACTGTACTCTGATAATCTGCTCTGCAATAACACACCCTCTTCTGCGAGTGAGACACAGACCACAGATGGAAAACATGAAGCATGCTGTTACAAAATCTACAGCAGCATAGACATAAAACAGCCATTAGCTGCATTTTACTGGCTGCCTTTCATGCAAGGGAAAAAAAGAATAAACTAGAGAGTCACATGGTTTATGAGGCAATTTCTAGAACAGAAACATTTAAAAAGAAAAAAGAAAATATGCCTATGGGTTTGACAGGAAAAAAAAAAACACTTAAACTGATCTAGGAGTGGAAGTAATACATTTAAAGAAATGCAGCAGATGGAGAGCGGAATAGCATCTCAAGTTAATTTATTTTTGAAGCACACAGTGAGTTTTAGGATAGAATTGAATTAAAGAGTCAGAGAATGAAATAAGCTTCTTCTTCTCCATACTGTTCTCAAAAAAGACAAGCGTAGCAAGTTGCCTGCAATTTTTAGAAAACACATCCCAAAATTAATTTTATTTTACTTAATGGATCCAATATAAACCTGCTGGTTGATGAATGTGTGTCTAAGTCTAGCAACAAAATGGCCAGTCACCAGGTGCCTAGACTTATTCCTTACTCTGGCATCACTAGGATACAATACTCGTCATGTTCGTGTACCGGTTTTGTGGATCTGCCAGCGACATCGCAATTAAAATGTTTCCTTTGATTTATAAAATACCTGCTTTAAGCACTTTTCTCTTCAAAACATACATTAAGAAATGTCTGTAATGCAGTGGCTTATAAGAGTTACAGTCCTCTGTACCTAGACTGGTTTTGGTGTTAATTCCATATCATTAAAATTAATATCCGTGTTTAAGCAAAGCAAGATATTTTTCATCTATGGGCATTCATAAAAAAACCCCAAACAGTTTTATTAATCCAGTTCTATTGCTTCACAGAAAATGTCAAAACTACCACATAAATACATTGATTTTTGTCAATGTGTTCTCTTTCTCATAATGCAGGTATACCAGATCATGGGGCATACGTTCTCTCCACTACCCCCAAATATAAGCAACTAAAGAAAAATTTGTAGAAAATGCCTGAAGGTTAAAGGACAGCAGATTTTAAAAGGCAATATAATGCATTTACTTCAATCAGTGTTAACTTTGCTGCTTTTCAAATTCATCTTTCAGAAAAAGGGATAATCTTGATACCAATTGTATTCATATCATTATTATTGAATTATGCAGTTATAAATAAGTGACACTTTGTGCAGTCTTTACAGATAGTCTCTGGAGATCTGCTCACATGTTCAAGACATTGAAATCACTGAACTCTTTTTCCTCTATTTCTGAGCCTTTTTATTTTACAAAGCATCTTACTTTAAGTAGGGCAATAATGAAAAAGAAGGAAGAAAACAGTTATGAATTCCAATATTAAATAAGGTTAAGGCCCAAATAATATTAATTTCTACTGCCTTAAGCACTCTGAAAACCCTAAATCATACTTAGCACCCATGAGGAAGAAAAATACAACTTTAAAGGTGCAGAAAAGCTTACAGAAAATTATTATAGTATACAGGATACATCACTGATGTGAGAATAAAGAACCTTGCATTAGGGCCATATTAGATTGCAATCTAGTTTGGACAGTAGTAAAGTAAGAGAGAAAAGAAGAAAACTATCAGGCAAGTGTGGACTGATGGTGAAGAGAATGTAAAAAAAGTTTTGTAAAAAAATGCAAAATGGCATTATGGTTTTTCTACTTCTTTGTAAACTTCATAGTCAGGTGAATCATAAAAGGATGTACAGAGTAGAATAAAGAAAAGTCAAAATGGATTGTCTTTAAATACCCTAAGCATACTTTGGGAAAGGGAAAGTGAGAATATCACTTCAACACTCCATGAATTATGGAAATGATGATAGCAAAGATCATTCTGCCTCTATCAGACAATCTCAAAAGGCAACACCATTTTTTCTCATATTTGCTTTTATTCCAAGTTGGAATTTTAAAGAGCAAGACACATCCTCCAGGAATTCTGAACTATGTTATTTAACAGAATGCTTTACCGAGGGCTAGAACATTGCAAGCCCCAAGACTGTTATCATGTTTGGTAAGGTTTGTCACAGCACAGTCTAGAACATAAGTCTTTCAAAATATCTACACAAGTTAGAATTTGGACAGTGCACAACTGACATTTGATGCAGAGTCTGTGAAACAGCTGCATTGACCCTGTGAGAGGTAGAATATCAGGTGTGCTGAGACAACGTTTTACTGAGGCAACTCACTTTCATAATAGTCCAGTTCTCTCTTATTTTGGATGAAATTTTACTGTGGGAAAAATGTAAAACTACAATGTGCAAAGGTATGTCTGGAAGGACAATTAAATTTTATTGACCTTAAACTGGAATTTTAAAATCCATTAACAGATGAAATGATTCATTTCTACAGTGGGGATAAAATAAAAAAATCTATCCCAAAAGGTCTCCATAAAACTGCTAATACCATCTATCTTCCCCCATTTCCCCCTTCCCGGATTTTTACTGTACTCCCACTCAACTCCAATCTACCTTACTGAAAGAAAAATCTACCAAGCCCTACCCTATTCCCAACATCTAGTTGCCATTTTTCTTTTTTTCTTCTGACAGGGTCTATTTCTATTCCCTTGATCTGATCTACAATTCCCTCTCCGCACTGCTTCCCTTCCCTCAGTTCCATTACAGAGTACACAGCAAAATTTATAGTACTAAGACCAAGTCAAGGGATTTGCACAGAGATCATGTCCTGGTAACACTTCACACACTTCTGGCTACTAGGTAAGATTGAATTTTATTGTTGAGAACAGGTGCAGTATAGGTACATATCCTTCTCAGTGACAGAAATGGTAATGACCTGGAAACTTACAGACATAACAGATAATAGTTGTCATACGTTCATATGAAACTTTTTTTTTGGTGCAAAATATAACTTTAATCTACTTAAAGATGATATGCAGTCCAGAAAAGTGGACTGTAGCAAAGGGATCTCATTAAGTATTCCTCCTCAGAAGAGAAAAAATAATTTTACTTTTGTCAATCCTTAAATGCATTTGCATATTCAGCTATCAATTATAACAAGCTAATAATATGCTCCAGGCCTGGCTGTCCAAGAGAATAAAAATCTGCATACAGCATTGGCATCTTAGAACTGAAGCAAAACTGAATATAGAAAAGGAATGTATCTACACTCTCTGGAGCTATTGTTTGATAACCTCTCTGGAAAGAAAGGTCTGGCTAAGAAGCCACTGAGGAGTTCATTGTTTTGTAAGCTGTTACAGCACATTAAGCTATGACTTGGCACCTTCAGGGGCAGAGTTTACTGGAGCTAGGTTAGTTCTTTCACACACACACGCTCCCCACCTTTCCTTTTCTGCGAGAGATACTGTGTGAGATCAGGTGTGCTGTAGAATCTATTGTAACCTATGCAGCATGTCTTCTGATGACAGCTAACTTGTCACTACATGCTTCACTTTCCTTCCCTTGCTGCAGACTGGCAGCTTCTGCACACTTTTCATTGTGCAGGTGCTTTCTTTTGGCAGACTTGTTCAGATAATAGAGCAATCCAATCAAAACATCACTGGGAGCTCTTGACAGAACATTTGCTGCTTTAGAAACATTTGCACTCGCCATATGGCCAGGGCAGCTTAGGCTACGAAACTCTGATAATTTTGGGTTTTACTCAGGGAGGGCATCTGAGATTTATGATGGCCAGAATTCATTAAGTGTTGACAAAGCCATCCAAATATTTAAAGCAATTTTGTAGGATAGTTCCAGAGCAGAGTAAAGGAGAGACATTTGGTTTTCACTGCCATTTATGTAAACACCTATCCATTTCAACAACCATTCTGTACCTTACAACCACCAAGCCATATTAAAGTGGCATATTAGCTTTCTATAGCAATAGAGCAAAATATAACAGCTTGCAGTACTAGTCATCTTGTTTGCATTTTTTTTATTGAGCATTATCAGTAACATACTTACCAAAACATGAAAAAGAATAACATGACCAGCATGATAATGAGTTTGCCTCCTTCACATTTTAAAGGCACTACATTTCTTAAATATACGAAACTCCAATTTGCTTTAAAAATAAAAAGGGATAATTTGTGTTTACTGGAATTTTTATAATAGAATTACATTCTGACATGGAAAATACAGACAATATTTATCTTATATCTTTTAACACCATTATGAAATCTCTCCATAAATAGTTGCAAAATGTGCATTAGCACAAGTTATCAAAAACCAATTAAACACCCTTGCAGATTACTGGATATTAGTTTAGTTATCTAGCAGATTTCATAGCAAGAGCTTTTTTTACATGGTCATGTGTCAATAGCAACAGCAACTTTTATTCCCATTTGTTCTTGAGCCAAGGGAGCTTTTGAAAAATACATTTAGGCCTTTCCTATGGATGGATACCAGGTTACTCACCAACCAATGCTGGATATTTTTTTCTTACTTCAGTGGAAGAGATTCCCCAAACAGGAAGAAACACATAACATACAGGCAAACAGCCTTAATTTTCAGTTTATTGTTGGAAAAAAAAACAAAATAAAGGAAAAAATGAAGCAGTTCAATGATCATGGAAGTAATGCATGGTATGTTATCAAGACAGTGTTTAGTCCCTTTCATGCTTTCTTTGCATGATTTTTTTTTAATACAAAGTTAATTTAATATATATTAATAATTGTCTTTTACTTTGTATTTTAAAATTTATATTATTCAGTACACTGGTTTGCAAATTAAATACTTCATGTTGATGACTGTTTCACTTTCCTCAGTATCGGCTCCAATAATTAATGTGATGTCAGAGGACTAATTATCATAATGAAGCAGAGCATAGTTTCTCATTTTAAAAAAGTAATAATTTTAAGGTTTCATTTATTTTAATAAGCACAAGAAACCCACGGTACACATGCTCATGTTTACCAAGCAATCCAAAGAATAAAGCAATCCAAAGACTTGAGACACTACTCCAAAAGACTATGGATCCCAAAGACCATCTTTCCTTACTTTAGGAAGAAATTCTTCACAGAAATGGTGGCTAGACATCGTGTCTGCCCAGGGAGGACGTGTAATTACAGTCCCTGAAGGTGTCCAAGGAATGGCTGGACGTGGCATTAAGTGCCATGGTCCAGTGGACAAGGTGGTGTTGGGTCGTAGGACAGAAGTGATGATACCAGAGGTCCTTTCCAGCCTAATTGATTCTGCAGTTTTGTAATCCTCTATTGGCTTGAGCTATAACTCAATGACTTGGTTTTTGCCTAGCCTACCCAGTAACATGAAATGTGTACGGCATTACAAATACAAAGAGAGCCCTGCTCCAAAAGCTTCTATAAACTGAAAGGAAAAGTTGATTGAACATGTGAGGTCTTGGAACATGAAGTGGGAGTAATGTCTCTTTTGTCTGATCTCTGAGCCAACACTAGGGCAATTCTATCAGGCTTAAAAAAAATACAACTAGCAGCTGATGTACAGCATACTTACAGCCCAGAACACACTGGCATTTAAAAGTCAGTAATGACTCATTGGCAAATAGAGAGTCAAAATCACAGGGGATTAAATAAACCCCCTTTATACAACTTGTGCTGGGCTCTCTCTCCATAAAGATGCTTCGCAATTTTAATGCCCTTAAGTGTTGAAGTTGTGCTATGTTGTTCCAAGTAGGACAGTGCCTGGTAACACCACTGAGAGACTTTGGGCAATTGTATCACAAAGAGCATAATCCTGGATAGTCCCAAAGTCCCTTATTGGTATGTTGTTTAGTGGTTGGTATTCAGATAACAAAGCTAAACTAAGAATTAGAGAAGGGAAATACTACGTTGATACAGACTACAGATTGTATTTTCATGATCAGAGCTCCACAAAGCTGAGACAAAGGCTTACAAAACCACATTAATCAGCTTAGGCTCTTTAGCCTTCTGTGAGCTAATCCTCTTAGCTCAGGTGCCAGGTAGGGGAAGATAGTAAAAGGTGGGTTGTCTGCACTCAAGCTAATCCTTGGGCCTGAATCTTAACATAGCCCTACTATTCCTCCTTCCTCTTAAAAAAACCCAACCAACCAACCAAATAAAAAAACAACAAAACCCACAAACAAACAAACAAACAAACAAACAAACAAACAAACAAACACACACAACAACAACAAAAAAAATCAAGAAAATAAAACAAGAAAAAAGAAAAAAAAAGCTCAGTCTTATAATTTTATGAATTACAAAGAGTTTTTACTACTAGACAATTACATCTGGGAGGGGGAAAAATCCTACTACATTAAACCGAACCATAACACTAAAATCCCACCTTTCTATTTATATATCTACTGGAGTATATGTCATAGATTTTATCTACAAAAACTATCATAAAACAGTATTCACAAGTACTAAACTGTTATTAAAACAAAAAATCTTTTATTAGATATTCTGCAATGCAAACAGGGTCCATAAGAGTTTTTTATATTTGCATGTGAAAGACTATAGTAGTGTATAGAAGCAGAATTTGAGGTATTAATTTTTTATACAATATCATTCTCAGTTTACTTTCAAATACACATTTTTCCAAATGTTTGGAGACAAATATTTCTTAAAATATTTCTAGGTTACCTGAACACTCTAAATACTTCAGTACTTGGAGGTCAAGTTATTTATTCAAGATAGATTTACATGTCATATAATGTGAGAGTAAAACCAGCAATTTTCAAAACATCTATTTTTTTTTCAACCAGCTACTTGAAAGAACAAAGATACACTGCCTAGTTGAATAATATTTCTCCTTCCATGTTTTCTAGAGAAGCTTTCTTCATACTTTAAATACTGTTGTCCTATTTTATTGTATATTGTGAAGAACTCTTTGGTCCAAATCACAGTATTAAAGGACTTTGGCTTTGCAAATTCAAATTTCCAAATGCAGGGAGTCCCAAGCACACCCACTTCCCTATGAAATTCTGTTCACATATTAATGTAACTTTTCCAAATATTTATTCCCATGCTATTTTCCTAGAGGAGCTGAATTATTCACAACAACCTTCATATGAACCTTTTATTACTATTATCATTCAATATATGCCATCTGGGAAATATTTAGATAGTAAGAATAAAAATTACAATTACTCACTTTCTCACTACTTTTAATTTTCTTATAAGCATATCTGAAGTGTCATGCTTTATAGATAATACTGAGATGACTTAGAATCTACATCAAATCATCTTCCAATGATCAAACAACACAGAAACAAACAAGTTTTGAAATTCTAAAGTAACTTCTAAGCAACCAAAGTACCTATTATCCTCAGTTTAAGGAAGCAGATGATCTTATTTGTTCTTTTGGATTACTCTAGTTGTAAGTGACGTAGAGGAATTAAGTGCTTTGCTTAAAAGGACCCTTAATTCCTTGCAGTGCTTTGAATGATGTACACTAACAGAGTGCACTTCGAACAAAGTGTGGCCATGCATAACACAGCAAAGATTAATGTCTGTGGAGGAGATGAAGGTCTTGTGTTTTCCTCAGGGTAGGAATCATTTTATTACAGTCAAGCTCAAGTTATATGAACAACATACAGAACATGAGATCAGAATGTAATATATATTGGAAAGAAAGGATACATACACAGTCAGCTTTAACCGCTTAAAATAAGAACACAAAAAAATGTAAGCTCCTTCGTAATATTGCCCAAGAGTCTTGACTGGGTGAGATTTCTTCTGCAAATCATTCAACTATTTCAAAGGCTATTCCATAGCTGTTCATTTTAGAAAGGGCATAGGTATCTTGCTTAAAGCTCCTGAATTTATATTGCTAAACTTTCATGAGTGAACACATCCACAGTCTCTGACATCAAAATAAATTTTTCAGGCTTAAGGATATTAATCTTTATTAACTTTGTTCACCTTCATTAACTATATTTAAGTGGAAGAACACATTGCCATGGCTTACCGTTCTCTCTCATCTTTCTCTTATGAAATAGGATATTCTTTTATTCAATCCTGCAATCTGCAGAATTTTATCTAAATAGGTAATTCTGTGCATTAGAGAAATTCACAGCCACCTTCACAATCCATTTTTAAATGCAGATGGTTTTACAAAGCTCCAGTCATTATGGCACCATGGAGTCCAAGCACTACTGAAATTAAATGGAAGATAGATGTTTAAATTATTTGTAATCTCCCTTACTGAATATTTACAAGGTAAATATACAATAATCAACGTTTAACCTTCATAATTCTGTCTCAACTTTAGGAAGCATTCCAGCACATAGACTAAGCCTTATTTATGCTGCTCCTTAAGGTTAAGAATTTGCACTGCTAAGCAATATTTAAAGAAACTTAGGTACCTGATCAGCCAACCTCTGGCTCTATGTAAATACACAGGTCAAGTTTTCTCTGATGCATCCAAACCCTTCTGGACATAGCACCACACCTAGATTTGAGTAGTCATTTATAGCAAAAGCAATAAACATTCAGAGACTTTTAAAAACAAGCCTTTATCCCATTCCTGAAAACAGGTATCACAGCAAAGTTGCAATACAAGAAGGAAAAAAAGATCTCATTGACATCCCCTACAACCACCTTGAAGTGTTTATGATTGAAAGTCACAGTAACCAAAAGATATCCAAAAGCTTCACTTCAACCAAAAATCGAAGTCTGAGAAAGAAAAGATATGCAGATGGAATAATAGCTGTAAGAAGGTGATGGGAGACTGACAGATTAACAAGTCATGACTTTCTCATAAAAGCAATCTCTTGATTATATTTTATCAGGTTTGTTATTTTTCACATTTTAGTATTAGATTAAAAACTCAGAATTTTACAGTTTATGACTACAATAACAAAAACATTGAATAGAAAAAACTCTATGAATATGTATACGCAGACCTAAAACTAGAATTGATTATTTGTGTGGGGTTTTTTAAAATACCATTTTAATCTTTATAACTGTACAAGAAGAATCATACAGAAGAAAATTTGAAAAACATATCTTCTTAGAGAAAGAAATGTCAGTATTAGAGATGTGTATGACTGGGTCACAATGTTTACTTTTAATTAGAAGTAAAAATTTACTGCAGTTCCCAGCTGTTTACAGGAGATCTATATACCTAAAGGATGGAGTTTATTACAGTTCAAGAGCCTTGTTGTCTCAGCTGCTTTTAGCTGTGCTGTCATGGGATGTCAGTTGTCTCCTGAATTGTGATTGTGCTTTACATGTACTAATGGTTAAGCCATTAGAAGTTAATTAAAACAAAAATCCAGTAATACACTTACTATGCCAGTAAGTACTTAAAAATCTGTAGGTGGCTGATAAGGCAAAGAAAGTGTTATGAAATACTGTCAGGTTATTCTCCCCTGATCAAATGGAATGTCAAGCTACATATTATTTAATAAGTATCACCACAACAATAAAATGAATGGGGAAATTCCAAAGCAAAACTAGATGCAAGTCGATATTTGGATCCTATTCTAAGATCTTGGTCATACCTTCCATGAGTGAGTTAAAAACTATTCCTTTCCCCTCCCATAACTGTCTATTTGAATAATAAGACAATTGTAGCAGGACATACATATGCTCCATATTTAGTACTTAGACTAGCCTGGGAACTACCAAATAAAGACAACTGCAAAATTTTTCATGGAGTTGTAAGTGTTTAAGAGATACTAGAAATCAACTTTAGAAGACCTTTGTATTTAGCTTTATTCACTATTACACCTTTTAATTGAAGAAGCACTGAATAGTTTGCCTGAAATCCTTAAATTACACATAAATGGAAGTTTGAAAGAACTTTACTATCAAGGAAGTAAAATCACCTATAAAACCCTTCTATATGGCTTATTATGGCAGCCCCTAATTTTGTTTTTGCCCTCAGTTATAGTTCTGCCCGACCTCCCCGTTAATTGTCAAAATTGGTTTCTCCAAACCTGGTTCCATCCCCCTTACTGTCTGTTACCCCAAACCCCTCCCCTTGTTCCAGACCCTTCCCTGTCACTCCCCACACAGACCAATCCCTGAAGCGTCCACCGCCCTGTAATTCCCCTAATCTTCAATGCCCCATTGGCCCATGTGACCCCCCCCATTTCTCCGCCCTCTCTTGCCACTTGTAGCTTACCCTTGATGTCATCCCCAGCCTCCACCCTTTCTCCTCCCCATGTGCTCCCCTATTGGATGCTGCATCATTCCCTCCCTCAGTTCTGGCTCTGTATTTAAACTATTGCACGGTATTGTTCTGTTTCTTTGCTCCTTGGATATCTTTGAATAAGCTCTCTGTTGTTCAGTTGCGTCCCGGAGCCAAGATCCCTCCTTTCTCCTTCGCCTTCATTCTGTCTGTGGTTCTCCAGCCCCACAGCGAGCAGGGGCTCGCAAGGCTGGGCAGCCAGTGCTGCCAGTTCTCACCCAACCCACATGTCATGTGACCCCTCTGGGGCACCTGGGTGGGCAGTGTCGAGCACTGTGCTGTCAAAGAGCTAGTCGAAGCTCCGGAGGGGCTGTGACAGCTCATTGTGGTTTGAAGTCACAGCATAAGAAAAACCCTTTTTTCCCGTTGAACAAAATTTTCAATGAACAAACAATTGAGGAGAGGAAGAACTAAAAGATGGTTAGTTTCTGCTTTCATGACTAGCAGAAGAATATTTTCTAGCCTTTCCTTCAGCAACCAGTAAAAAATTCCTTGCCACAGATTCCTTTTTTATAGTAATTCACAGTTATTTAAAAAATCCTGATTCTTTCTATAGCAATTTTTTAATCACTGAAGCATAGAATTGTTTGATGTGGAAGAGAACTGAAATATCACCTAGCTATAACCCTCTGGCAGACATACCTTCCACTAGACCAGGTTGCATGAAATACCATCCAACATGGCTTTGAACACCTCCAGGGATGCAGCATCCACAACTTCCATGGGCAACTTTTTCCAGTGCCTGACCCACCCTTATTTTTGAAGGGGTAACTCTTCAAAAGTCACCAGGAAAACTGCCATGGCTTCTCAAATAGGAACAGCAGCGTAGCTACTTTATCCACCAGTTTCCTTGGGACCCACAGATTTGTCTTAAAAGGTTCCAAAAGTTTGTGTGCTACCTTGTTTCTTAGACAGTCTCACACCTGACCTTCTCCTATAGCAGGTGGCTCCTCATTCTCTCAGTCCTTTACCTTCTGTGTGTGTGCCTCAGATGGTATAGCTGGAGCACTTGCCAGTAAAGACTGAGACAGAAGTTGTTGAGCACTTCTACCTTCTCCAAATCCCAGAAAACCCGCTTTACTTCTTGCCATTGACACCCATGGCCAGATGTAATTCTGTCAGGGCATTAGCTTTTCCTAACCTGATCCCTGGCTGTTCAGACAATTTCTTCATATTCCTCCCAGACTATCTGTCCCTACTTCCATGCCCTCCAGGCTTGCTTTTTTTGTTTTTCTTTGTCCAGAAGATCTTTTTTCCCTCCATTAACCTCCTAGTAATTTCATTGTCTTTCTCTTTGTTGGGATGCATAACTCCTGAACTTGGTGGACATGATCCTTGAATATCAACCAGCTTGCTTAGGCCCTTCTACCCTCTAGGGCTTTATTCCACACTATTCTATCAAGCAGACTCCTGGAGAAGCCAAAGTTTGCTCTTCTAAAGTCCCGGGTGTACAGTTTGGTGTACATTCTCATGACAGCCTTCAGTGTCTTGAACTCTGTGATTTGATGGTTACAACAGCAGCTGTAACCGGATGCACATTCCCCACGGCACCTCTTGGTGAGAACAGGATCCAGGAAAAGCACCTCTCCTCATTGACTCCTCTATCACACAGAGAAGGAAGCTATTATTAGTGCATTCCAGGAACCTCCAACAGATACTGGGGCAAGTCTCTCCTCCAGGCCAGTTGAATGCCTCTCCTTCAAAGAAGTGCCTTCCCCATGTACATCCTGTGTGCAAACCGCTCTGCTTACTGTGCTCTGGCTGACACGCCTGGTCCTGTTTGGTCATGCTGCTTGTGGCTGCTCCCCAGGGCTGCTCTTTGTGGGCAAGGGAGGTGACACTGTTCCTCCTGGCCCCATGCACACCTCATCCGCCACTTACACCAGAGCTGCCACTTCCTTGTAGCTCTCAGCACTGCCCGGGGTTTCCCTCACTCAGGACCACACCCTTCCCCCTTACGCTATGATATTCTGCTGCACTACAGAATGTGCCTGCTCTTCAACTCTGCAATTAATGTTTTATTAATAACAGTGTGGTCTACAGCCATAAACCCCAGCATGATGAATATTAATAGCTGGAAAAACTATAAAAATTTCAGACCTAAGCACACATGATTCATTCATATGAGGGGATCATCATAAAAGGTCTGCTAGACTAAAATTTACAGTTAAAAGGCCGTTTTTAGAAAAACAACTGCCTTTGTAGTGATGAAAAATATCATTTGACCCATTGATATTCATACTAATTGACAGCAGCACAATCATTGTTCACCTAGACCTACTGCTTTCTCCCTCTACTTCAGCTTGACTCTTTGCCAGGTAGATCTCCCACATCTAAGCTCTCAGCTTTATATTGATATCTAGTTGGACATACAAGAAACTTCCTCTCATTCAGTGTGTTCCCCAACCCTTACTCCCCACTTCCCAATGGACTACAGTGGTTTTTCTGCCTATATTTTAGATATAAGCAGACTTCTAAATGTGCATTGGTTTCAGCTAGATTCAGAATACCATATGAATCATCTAAAGCTAACCTTACCTTCTTTGGGTGAAGTAACTATGCAAAAAAACAAAGCTTTTAAGGTGTCTTTACCCTCAGACCAAAATCAATCCAAGTATCTGCATCACATTCTACCTGCCCCAGTTAGAGTAGGTGGTGGCTTTGTTTTTCACATGGAAGATAAGCAAGCATTTTATGCTTAATTGCATTAGAAAATATGAATTGTGAAATACTGCTAAAAGCCAGTTTTGAAAGGTAGTTGTGAGAAGTTCCGGATTGGACTGCAATTTGAAACAACATATATAGTTGGAAAAAACGTGCCTCTGTAGAATTACCTCTTAGAGCTACCTTTATTTGTACTAAGTCTCAAGATTTTTAGGATGATACTTTGGGTTTTAGACATTTCATCTCCTGTAAGCTGTGCTGTTTCCATAATTTTTCCCTAAAACTTTGATTGATGTAGTTAAGTATTTTCTCTTTTCATTGTAAACAAGCATTAAGCATTTATAAAAAAAGTCAAAGAAGAGTAAAATCTCAGCAATTCAAGACATGATAAATTATAAAAGGAATACAATAAATATTATGAGCAAATCAAACCTAGTGACGTGTTACTTTTATGCTCCATTGTCATACATATACTTCTTGTCTCTGAGATAATGCACGAGCCATTACTTTGGTATGGAGATAAATACTCATGGAAGCCTTCCAACAAAATCTGTACATTTATGAAATTGCAGAGTGGGACATAATTACCATTATGTATTCTGATACAGATATGCTAGAGTTCTTTTCATCCCTGTGTGGGGGCTTTTCTTCTTATTCTAGCATAGAGAAACAGAGAAAGATAGCTATTTTTCATGCATGCATTTACTATTTTCCCCTAATTTTGAAGCAGTGCTTCTACTACTCATGCTAGTTCTTTTTACAGTGCATTTGAGGCTAAAATGTACCCTGCCACACTCAAATGTCCACGTACATATTCACATTAGTCAAAAATGCAAGTCTACCCAGACTGCATCATCTCATAATGTACCTGCTTGCTTTGTCTGTTTGCAACCATAAAGCGGCTCGCAAGCAACTAGCTTTTGTTAATAAATATCTGTAACACTGTCTCAGCACATAAACACTAATCAAAAGAAACCTGACTTAAAAAGAATTTTCTCCCAATAACTAATGTGCTCTTGCAGTAAACAAAAGAAATATAAAGAATCATAGAATACTTCAGGTTGGAAAAGGCCTCTAAAATCCTTGAGTTCAATCATCAATCTAGCATTTCCATTTTCACCACTAAATCATGTCCCCATGTCATATCCACATGGTTTTTGAATACCTCCAGGGACAGTGATTCCACCACTTCTCTGAGCAGCTAGTATCAAGGCTTGACAACCATTTCAGTGAAGATTCCTTTCCTAATACTTCATATAAACCTCCCCTGGCATTAACTTCAAGACATTTCCTCTGGTCCTGTCACTTGTTTCTCTGGAGAAGAGACTGACCCCCATGTCCTTACAAACCTCCTTTCAGGTAATTGGAGAGAGCAAAAAGCCCTGAGCCTTCTCTTTTTCAGGCTACACAATCCCAGCTGCCTCAGCCTCTCCTCACAGGACTTGTGCTCCAGGTCCTTCAGCTTTGTTGCCCTTCTCTGGACAGGTTCCAGCACATCCACGTCTTTCTTGAAGTGAGTGGCCCAAAACTGAATTCAAGCTGCAGCTTCACCAGTGCTGAGTACAGGGGGTCAATCACTGCCCTCATCCTAAATGGTTTAAATGGCTACAGTATAGCTGATCCAGGCCAGGATGCCTTTGGCCTTTTTGGCCACCTGGGCACAGCTGGCTCACATTCAGCACTCCCAGGTCCTCTTCCATTGAGCAGCTTTCCGGCCACTCTGCTCCCAGCCTGCAGAGCTACCTGGGGTTGTTGTGACCCAAGGGCAGGACACAGTCCTTCAAAGCATGTCAGGTTTAATGGTTGGTAGAATGTGACTAATCTGCTCTCCAAAGCAAGTAATGGAACACTTTCAATAGAAAAAAATACTGCCCCCTTCTGGGTCTAGATAGATTATAGAATTAAGTTTCAAAACTCTAACATTGATTTCTGTTGAAATTTTTTGTGTGGGTTTAGCAATCATCCCAAAATCTCCACCATGTATTTCCTACAGAAAGACAATTTATTTATTTGGATACAGAAGCATGACTATTTCACCTCCTTTTATGTTTCATCAATATCAGAGAAATGGAAAAGCTATGCAACCGGGTTAATTTCTGTAACTGAAGTAGTAGTCACATCACAATATGCTTAAATGAATGGCTTTTTAAACTGCATAAATATTACAGCTTATAAAAGTGTCCTGATTAGAAATGTCTATAAATATGACATTTATTGTTACATATTTTCCTATCATCTTTTTCTTTCTAACTCTAATACAGTACCAGAAACTTGGAGTTTGAAAAGTTGGCAGCTATATTGTGATATTGGATTAGCCAGGTGAGATCAAATTATGAGATACCACTTAAAAGTGCTGAAGCATTCCCTAAAGCAGCTTTCATTTAAGATATTAAATGTCATCATTTTCATACTTCATTGACTCTATAATTCAACAGGGAATAGCTTCTTTCACTGCACTACGCTTCCAGTATTATTTGTGTCTTGATGAGGTCTTGTTTACCTCAAAAATTAAACTTAAGTAATGATCCTATTTAACGAAGTACTAAACATAGTCATAAAATAAAAATATTTGCTTCTTATGTCTCAGAAGCTGTAAATTTCAATACTTAAACTTTGTTCACTCAGAACTCTTTAATTAGCTAATTAAGAAAGTAATTTATTCAGCCCAGTCATTTTTGATTACTCAAAAATGGGAATTATTAATATTGCAGTAGTTAAAAACAAAGATAAGGCTGACACTGGAGAACTTTTTCCTTAAAATGAGATTAAATAATGTTCTATCATCAAAGATTACTTAGGTAGTAGCTAGGAGTTGGATAATTTAAATCAGAATTTCTAATGTAGGTAAACACTTGATATTGATGACAGAGAACTACCTGCTCCTACCAAATCCTAGTGCAGTCAAAACCTTTGAATCTCAGGCTTATAAACACTCTTCCAATATCCAAGCACTCAAAAACTGTACTGATGAAATCTGGATGTATAACTCTTTAGAAGCCCCTATCATAACTTCCAACCACAACTGACAATGCTGAGGACTACAATAATTATTGAAGTGATGTATTATAAGGATATATTTGCTATTTCCATGAATTTTAAGAATGGGGTGCAGATTGTACTCATTTATGTCTCTTCCATTAGCCTTTCCCAGGATAATTATAACTGAATAATATGATTTAAAAAGCAGAACCTGTCACAGGTACATCCTCCTCCAGGAGACTCCTGGAATATGAGTTTACATGGCTGACAAATGTACGGCTTGCATTAAATAATCCACAAAAACTTTCGGGAGTTCCAGGAAAGAAAAGTGGCTAACTGATAAAGTAGTACTAACTTCTTAGATGCAGTACTGTAACATCCTGCTAGTCCTGCTCAAAACTGAACTCCCAGTATGCTAGGTGTCCTGAAGTCCCTCCTCATGACACCTGTGTGAGAAACAACATCATTAGCTAAGCTGGACCAAAACTAGAAGTTTCTCAAGTGCAGAACATCCATGGGTATCCCAAACAATAGGTTACGTCTCCCATGTCCCCTTCAAAGAGGTAACAACCGTGGGGAGTATTTATAAAACCCACTCTTAAATAAAGGCATAGCCAGTCAAACAAGAAATGTATTTTGCTGACTAGTCTCCTATGCTATCCTCATGGAAAGAGGAGGGCAATTGAAAACAAAGGAAACAGAGATACTATATTAAGATAACTATAATAAATTTGGCTCTATATTACAATGGTTAAGTGCTCTGCTTTTACCACTTTAGTACTTATCATTTTTCAAATCCTACTGCATTAGCTGAAAAAATAAGAACCCTTCCCTCCAATTCTTCTTTCTGTTAAGTTCTAGAGGGAAGAACAAGGTCTTTCAGGTAGAGAAGCTTCTCTGCTTAGTGACAGAGCTGGTTGGTAGGTAGAGGAGTCCAAGAAAGATCCACTATCTCTGTCTGGATCTGCAAACTACCTTCCCTGGGACAGGCCCCATAGGAGAACAGGATGTTTGATATGGAGGATTCCCTATCTGTGCTTCCCTGAGGCTGAGCACTGACTTCACCTCAGGGAGAAGAAGGGCCTATAAGGATGTCATGAGATTGTGCAAGGGGAAAATTAGAAGAGTCAAAGCCCAATTATAGTTTATAACAAGTTTTGAAAATAATTTATTTTTTTTTAAACCCCACCAAGACATAGAATGGATGTACAAGTAGTGCAGCAATGGTAAAAGTTCTGGTAGAACAAGAACTTCTGTATCCTCTGGGAGTAAGGGCTGGTAAATTTACAATAATTGACTGCATTCGTCTTCTTCCTCTTGTACTATGTAAGACCATCTTGTACAACCACCTTATTGCACATTGTCACAGGATGGCAGAATAAAGCCATGATTGTCACAGAACTCCAAAAAAGTGAGTAGATACTGAAAAAGAACAAAGTACTCTCAATAATTCAAAGCAGATTAGAAGAGATGCTATATCTGATGATTAAGATCTCATTCACCATGTCCTATCTAATTGCAATTACAAGCTTTTTTGTCTTTAGTTGAGCCCTACTGAAGGCAGTAATCAGCAAATGAACCGCAAGTTCAATTCAGAGATGCAGTTCTTCTGTTTTTATGCATTTTGAATATGATCATACTAGACTTCACTAGGACAAAAGAAAGATGATTGTCAGAAAAAAGAAATACAGTCCACTTAGGAAAATAAAATAAGTAACATAGAATTGTACTAATTGTACTTTAGGATATAGTCCACTCTTCAAATCTTACAGTCATATACTTCATGCAAAGTAAATCTGTTTAAATGGGTGACTAGTAAATTAGGAGCTTTTTAAAAAAGAATTTGTTAATCATTTATGTTATATGAGCATAATATTCCTCTTGTGACTTTGAGGTTCAAGTACATAGCCGAGTCTTTCATGCATGCCACAAAGACTTTAGTGTTACTCGAAGCCAGTATTAAGTTTGCCCCTCAAATCCTTCTGAGCCAGACCACGCTCTGAAGAGTGTTTAAAGATATAAATTCAGGACACCCTTATGTTAGCAGCGTCTTGTTTTTTTTCAAAAAATCTTAAAAACATTCAACTTAATCTAAACTAAGAAGAATGCAAATAAAAGCATTTTTTAACATAAAATCAAAACAAATTTTAAACATTAAAGACAAATAAGAGCCTAAGTATAGCATGCTCACGCTAACATGTCATAAAAATTCTCACTAGTTTCCCTAGAGTTCGAGAATTAGGATTGTGTGTGTATATTATGCAACAGATAAATTGTATTTAGGAAACTGTATAAGGCAGCAAACCAATTATTATCCATTTTTGGACACCATCAATGTATTCTTGCAGGGATATTGCAAAGGAGCTCCCTTCTCAGATCTCCTGGATGGTGGTGGCATTAAGAGTGATGTTTTCTCTAGAGCTGAGCTTTCTCTTGAATTCCTCTACCAAGGGCTCCTAAGCCCCTCACCCTAAACCAATTTTTCATTCCTCCTACAACATAGTCTGGTCACACCTTAATTAAAGGGAGTGCTTTAGTTACAAAAAAGGTTTCCTGGTATTGGCAATTTCCCTCCTTGATTTAAGCAGCAAATCCTTAAAAGAAGGCTAAAACTGTTCCTTTTGATAGTTGCTTGTACTGCTTTAGAGAGAATGCGTGTAGCAGTGGAATGCATATTCTCCTTCAACTGAAGCATTACAATCTGTACAAGCATCTTAAGAAATTATTACTAGATCATTACCAGTAAAAACTAGGCAGTGTGCAATTGAATTTGGGATTACTGATCCTCAGCTTCTGTTTTACATGAAGACTATCAGTAAACCATTTTCTTCTAGTAAACAACATGGACCATTAATTTTGCCACAGGGAGTAAATTTCAAGTAGAGAGTTGAACTAAAACCCAGTAAATTTATTTGTTACGGTAGCGTTAAGTATAATAGTGTTTATACATTGGCTTTATTTCAAGATAACAGCAGCATGCACCAAAAACTTTATTACTACCACTTAGATGTTCCCGTTCTTAAAATTCCTTTTTCAGCCTGGGAACGTTTTTGAAATCTATTTGAAAACATTTTTTGCTGGGAAGTAATTTCTTAAAGTTCCATCAAAAGGCTAATAAAAATAATATATGATTGTTTTTGGTTTTTTTCCAAAAAACACCTAGGATTTCTAGCAGAAAAGGGTACCGGCTGATGCAAAACCTTACGTAGTCCTCAAATAGCATTTTTTGAAATTGCTAGTAAATAGTGGGTACTAATTCCTGCTTCAAACCAACAGAAGAAAAGATGCTCTCATGGAAATATCATAAAAAGATAACTTATATCAGTAATCTTACTTTTGATAGTTCTTAACATGAAGAATTTTATTCCATAGGACTCAAGTATTTTAACTACCTTTTATCATACAAAAAACCCCTTACAAGATGCACAAAATATGCAGCTACAACACTGCATATTCAAGGAATTCTTTCATGCTATACGAAAAATGCATCCCTGAGATGAAAATTTCATACTCAACATTACATCTAATTCTATGGTACCTAGAACTTAATCACAATACGAGTTTCAGTTGAAAAGTCATTTGTTGAAAAAGAATGTGATAAAGCCTCTTGATTTCAAATATGTCAATAACAGATAATGAAAAGGCTAAAAACAAATTCCTACTTTCCTGTTTTCACACCATGTTGCAAGTCAGATGCACAATAAAAAACTTCGTAAGTGTACAGTAAGGCAGCAGCTCTCGTCTAAGGGTTACTGTCACCACTGGTTTTATTTGAAGAGATCAGAGCTTTTTAGCAGGTGCTTAATAAAGGATTTCAGACACACAGCTCAGGTTTCTGCACAGGCATACTCTGTGTTTCTTACCTAGCCAGAGGGCAGTGCTAACAAGCCATAATTTCTTACCTGCAATTGTTACTTCTTTGAATTTTTAACATTTGCAAGGAAACACCTGCTTAACAGCCTGCTATCATTATGTTTTTCTTTTACAAAATTGTTTTCTAACTATCCAGACATTAAAGACAAACTCTTCACCATCCATCAAGTCACTCATGAATAATAAGGAATTTTTATTTGTCAGTTTAGAAAAAATGATATAATTTGCATTTGAATTTTTGTGTGCAGTTTAATGATTTTTAACAGTAAAAGGAGAGAGACTAGCAATTCTCTGAAGATCTTGGTTTAAATGATGACCCTGCCAGTCCCTCATTGCTATGTATGAATATGTATACTTGACTCCTTTTTTTCAATTATCCCATTCACAATGAAAATGATTCTTCCTGCCTCCTAAACTTTTCATTCTTAATTTCAATTATTTTCACGATGCAACTATTCTGACCACACACTTGTTAAATTTCACGAACTGATTTTTACCCATGCAGGCATATTTATTGTACAACTTGAACCCTAGTGGAAGGGTTGGGGGGCGGAGGGGGGAAGAATGGAGCAGAGCAGAAGGGAGGAAAATGCAAAATAAAACCCATCAAAACAACACAACCAAAACGTTTCCCATATGTAAATTATTTGATTACCTGAACCACAGTCAAGAGAATGAGATGCAACAGTTGCCAATTAGATTGCAGAGACATGATTTGAGTGTTATATATAGAACAAAAAGGCAGGTATACAAATCCTAGATATAAGAAAAAAGTAACAACAAATAAAAAACTGGAAAGTTTGAAGTGAACCAACGATTATGCTTCATACCCTCCTATGTATAAAACATCCAGGTATCAGACACTATTGCATTCAAGCACTTGGGTAATTCAAGAAGGGGATTCAGGGAGGGAGAGGGAAGATTGAAACACTTCCAGAGAAGTAGGAAAATAAGATAATTTTGTTCCTTTCCTGTTCCAGGTAAATAAATTGTGTAATATTAATTTCCCCATTTTTGGCTGAGAAATGAGTCTCAAAAGAGTAGCAATTCCAGGAAAACAACCAAAAAATATTTGCAATATTGTACAAGTACAGTTCACAAAACTCACAAATATATAAAGCGAAGCTTTTCACAGTTTTTGAAGAGGAGTCTTATCTCTCCAGCTACCTGAAAGGAGGTTGTGGCCTGGTGGTGTTGGCCTCTTCTCCCAAGCTGCAAGAAACAGGACAAGAGGAAACAGCCTCAATTTGTGCCAGGGGAGTTTTAGATATTACAAAAAGAAAAAATCTTCACAGAAAGAGTTGTCTACAATGGCAACAGGCTGCCCCCAGAAGTGGTTGAGTCACCATTCCTGGAGGTATTTTAAAGCACATAGGTGTGGCACTTAAGTATATAGTTTAATAGAGAACTTAGTTCTCGGTCCAGTTGAAATTGATCCTCTTAGAGATGTTGTCCAAAAAAAAAAAAAACCCACCAAAAAAACCCAACAAAACAATGCCATAAACAGAGTAACTTTCTGAAAGCTATGACTTCTCAATGCTTTGCAACAGTGTGTAAGACTTGCAACAGAAAGATCCAGACTAGTTTTCTAGAGTATCATTCAGAGCTGCAGATGTTTGGGCTGACAAAGCCCACAAGATACAGAAGGACTTTTCCTGTCACAGTTCATTGTCCACAGTACAAGTTACCAGTAAGACCATTCAGGAAACAGCCTACCAATGCCACCTTCCTAAATGGAAAGTCACTTTAAATGCCTTAGCCTCCCAGTTTGCAGACCAGGAATAAAAGGAAAACCTAAGAATATTTTTAAAATTGCTCTAGGCAGAAATGTGGATCCCTTTTACTAACACTATTAAGTCTGTATTTCAGTCTATGTACTCTTCCTATGCTCACATTCTAGAAAGGACTATTTCTTACACCACAAAATTACTAATGGATTTACTTTTTGGCCATCTGCAAAGTCATCATGGAAAGACAGGAAACACCGTTTCTAAAGCAAAGCCAGTACACTTATCTTTGAAGCATGGTGTGTTCAAGTATATTGTAATTTCTACACTGAAAAGTATCTCTTAGAGGCCACTTAAAAAGCATCTAGATCTCTGTTAGTAATCACAGTACAAATAACGTAATTATTAAAGCTCACAATTACATCTCAATATTTGTGACACATGTTTTGTTTAAATGCAAAGAAGTTGCACATCTCTTGGGAGAAAAGAAGCTGAAGTTAGAAGCAATAGAATGCTTAGGTATGTAGAATAGAATTATGTATTTACCAAGGTGTTTAGTCATATTTTATTAAAAAATATTGAGGAGATTGATCTTTACTGGAATATCTTTGTAGTCTGAAAGAAAACTTAGTGCTCTTCCTTCAGAGCAATGGAAGAGTGATGAGGAGTCAATGAAAGGAGCGAGATTAATTCTGTTACAACAAGATGATAATTAGTTTTTGTTTACTTAATATGATACTCAAGCTGGAGAATAAGTTAATTAGAATGGTTTACAAATAGCAACATATTCCACTCACTGCCTGGAATACAAATGCTGCTGTTGCAAATAAGGATGTATGACTGGTAAGAGAAAATCAAGAATTGGTGGTAGTGTTCACCATGAAATAAAAAAGCAGGGAATCTAAGTCTAACGCCTTCCCAGCTAATCAAAACCCCAGGAACTCCACTTTCTAACTAATTTCTAAAAAAAGAAAAAAAAAATCAATCAATTTTTTGGACTTATCTGCATGTAAGTTAAATTTAGAAGGAAAATATTTTTGAGAACACACACAAAGTCTAGAACCAAGTGTCCCTAGCATCCACGTACTTGAATATAGGAGCATAGATCCTCAGTCATGATGATTGCTCATGATTATCTTCATCTCAGGACTAAAAATACTGTGAAGTGCCCCAAGTCTACTAGAAAGAAAACATCCTTTTTAAAGCCCTATTTCACAGTAAGCAGGTATTAAAGGCAGTATTTTGCTCATTATTCATTCAGTAGTTAATGGGTTGAAGTGGCCAAACTGAATCAAGTTTTGTAAAAGTAGAGGAAGACAAGAGGGCATAGGAGAATCTCAGCTTCTCAGCTTGTGAATTTTACAAACCAAAGGAATTGTGAGAAAGTCAGCAGAAATATTTGCACAATAAGGCATGACTCAGTATTTTTCAGTGACAGAACTGGAGTCATTGTTACATAAAGACGACAGATGGTATAACTGGTAAATATGAGCTATCAGATCCTTAGAAAGTATAACATTTGTTTCCTATTGCAAATATATTGAACCTTTAATGGTCTACAGATCTTATGAAGATTTGTGTGTTTCTGGTACACAGCTCCAGGGTTCAGTCCCGAGCAGTACTGAACTAAAAGAGGAAATGCAGCAATATCTATGTCTATTGAAAGGTAGCTGAACCTTAGCCTGGTCAACACAATCAGACTCCTTGAAAAGCAGGAGGTAAATCAGATCATCGGAACTGATAGCACTATACACCTTTTGACAAACACCATCTTCTGCGTTAGAAACTCACTTGTCTTCTGCACATTCCAGCTGAACTTCTCAAATCAATAGGATGGACGCTATTACTGGCACAGAACTATGTCTGGACAGGAAAGATGTCAGCATGGGGTCAAAAAACCCATAAAAATCCTTAAAATGTGTCACAGAAACATTTAATAGTGTGTGAACAAAAGAGTTGGGTGAACCAAATGAATGACTACTGTATATGAATGTTCATCCTAAATTCATGATCAAGGAGAAAATAAAACAACCTCTGGGAAAAAGCAAACAAAAAGCTAAACAAAAAAACACAAAAACCTTACCTTCCTCAGTGGGGATCATCCAAAGGTAATTTCTCTGCTGTGATAGCAAGGCATAGCCTTTTAATGCCTGAATCCCAAGATGAAAAGCCCATGAGCAAGAGAAGTATTCTGACTGCTACCTTGTTACAGACAAGGAATATGGGAGACAGAGTACAGGAACAGCCAGAGAAGGTTACAAGCAGCTACAGAGGGAGAGAAAAAAAGGTGCAGCATTCTATACCCTTGATACAAGTGTGAGAAGATAATTGAAAGCTTTTCTATTATTTAAGGCTAAAGGAATTATATACCTATTCCTCATTTACCATGAAATTACAGAGTTTAGACACATTGCATTATCATTTAAGTCTATTTCTTTACATTATTTTTTTTTAATCTACATAATTTCTGTGACCTTCTTATCTACTTCACAGTTAGAAGCTATATCCAGGCAATTCATTTCTGTGCTTACCTACTTAAGCATTTTGAAAAAAAAAAATAAAATAAATCTAACCTTAATCTTTCTAACCATTTCATGAATTAATTATCTTTTATCTTCTCATGGACATGGAAAATAATTATCCCAGTTCTATTCGCAATAGTGTTTTACATATTTAAGACTATCATCTTCAACAGAAGAACATTAAATTGAATCATATTTTTGTTGTAAGCCATGTTTAGTTGACCTATGGTCACCCTTATTATCCCCTCTGAGCTTCCTCCAGTTGTGCTGTGAAAAGCTCAGAAATAGACAGAAGCCAAGAGGCTCCTAGTATTCAGCAGAGAAGGATTACTTCAAAAGGCTTTACACAATGTAGATTCACTTACACCAGACTATAGTATTTACTTTTTTTCCCCAGAACAGCGGGATATCCCTGGGTTGTGGCTCAGCTAGAGGTCCATTATTGAGCTTTTTAGAATAGCTGTCACCTGAACGTTTGCTTGACTTCCTATACTTGGGCAATTTTTAAATTACTGCTTTAATGTATTTCCTCATAAGTTTTGGATCTTTTTTTTTTTTTTTCCGAGTAACTTCAGTTTCAACATTTTTAATTATCAAGTGTGTAGTCTCAGGTCAGTGACATCACATATTATTCTGCATCCAGTCACCCAGACCACTAGCAAAACTGTGGTGGAATAAAAGCATCGGAGAACTGTAATTTGCATCAGCACTCAGACATTAATGTTTAAAAATCAGTTCTGGATAGGATCAGTAACACCTGTAAGTTATCAAAATACCTTTTTTTCCACCTTTGGTAATATTAAGATCTTATGCATTATTAATTTGATCTTTCAGCTGATAAAATCTGGTATTTGGGTTTTTTGTGGGGGATTTTGGAGTTCTGGTTGGTTGGTCTAGGGATTTTTTTGTGGGTTTTTTGTTTTTTTTTTTGTGGGTTTTTTGCTAAGAGAATGTTGATCTTATTACAACATACTCCAGTAGTCTCAGCAGCAGTGCAAGCATTCAGTTTTCATTTTGCCATTTAACCTTCTGGCACATTAACGTGATTCTCTAAAGAAAAAATATTCAATGAACTACCTGTCCAAGGACAAACATGTATCCTTGGGGAATAATTAGGTATTCAAAGATCAAAAAACTCCCAAGAAATGATTCTTTTTTTCAACAACAGTGCTTAAGACTTCAATCATTGAGGAACACCAGCACTAAAATTAGAGGTTTCCTTTTATATGTCCTCACTTCATTTAATTGTTATAGAGCCATGATTTATAAAGGTAAGTGGGATACATACATGCTAACCTATTTGTGATATACCTAAAGGTCATCCTTTCCCATAGTTAGTGGCAAAGACATTGAACGTAAAACAATGCAGAAATTCTGTATCTTAAACACATTCAGTGCTTAATAAAAATATAACATATAGATCAAAGTAATGCTTCTTCTGAGTAATGTGTTACCTTAGTGGGACCAAGAATTGTCAAAAAAAGAGCTGAAGTAATCAACATAAAAAGGTTAGAAAAGGAGATGCTAAAGTAAAACTTTAACTTCTTATTTTTAAAATTGGGAAAAAAGATTATTTTTTTCCTGTAATCTGATAAGCATGCGTATTTCTAGATTAATCTGTTTTGCCCTATCTAGCTCTAAAATACATTATTATTTACTCCTTTGAAGATTCTGACATATTGTATAGTTGGGATTTGTCTTGTTTCCTCTTTTTGGCAATGTGAGTTCAAACACAATAAATTACCTCTCTCACGTTAAATAGATGCATTTCAGTTGAAGGAAATTTGAGTTAGTAGTCCTTTATAAGAACCTAAACTAAGATAGCTTGGGTAGTTTGGCAGCCTGGATGTTACCATAGCATGCCCACAGGTAGCTTTAACCAAGCTTATTGTCACCTCAGAATGGTTTCCTTGTATGCCTGAGTTCATCTAAAGGGTTACATACAAGCAGTAATTGTAGTGAAACATACAAATAAATATTTCGCACTTAAAATTATTCAGGATTAACAATCTAGGTTTATTTTAGGCAGTAATAGTGAGATAATAGTATTATTATAATAATACTAATCATATTACTATTACTTATTAAAAACTATTAATACACAGATCTCCTATTAATTGTAATAATACTATAATAATTCAGATTATAGGAGCAAGGAGTCTATCAAGTGTAATTTATCTGAGAGCCAACATGAAAATCTTGACACCGTTGTGTCTAATAGTTAAGACCTGAACTAGAAAATACCTTGATGTTGCTTAACTGTGTGTTGAACAAGTATCAGGTGAGTGCCACAAGTATAACAAACTAGTCAGTGTCACTATGCATTCAGGCATCCCACGTAAGTCACCCTTCTAGACCTTTTTTCTGACTGATTTCCACCTATCTTTGACCTTTCATATGACATGTCAGAGATATTAAGCTGTTTACTGCCAATATACAGACTGGAAAAAAGTGAGTTTTAGATGCTAGTATTTTGACCATATTACAAGTTCAAGGTGCTGTCAGAAGACAGAATTACAGTCAATACAACAACGTTTTTAATAATGATGTTCCTAGGAGATAGTAGGTGGCACATAAAGCTGACTATCCTCCTCACTTAATCTTGTTTCTCTCCAGAAAACAGTCTTTTGGAAGGACTCTATGTGTGCCTTTTTCTGTTTGTTTGTTTTGTTTTTTTGGGTTTTTTTTTTGGTAGTTGAGATTTTTTGTTTGGAACTACAATCTGTTGTTAATCTGTTTTGGTAAACACATACACCACATTAACAAAATAATATTTACCCTTTCTTCCTTTCAAAGTCTGTTAATGTTAGCTTTTACATTGTAGCTTTTGTTTTTAATCCTTTTAACTAATCTCATTTACTTTGCCTAAAATTATTTCAAACAAACTATCTTCAGGTTTAATAAACAGCCACATGAAATCACTATGCATCAAATTAAAATGATGAGCACTGTGCAGGAATGTTTTCTTCTTCTATATTTCCCTTCTATAATACAATGCTTTTTCTTTCTTTTTTGATCAACAGAATTCCATTTTCTCTCTCTGTACTAAACAGAGCATGACAACTCTGGAAATAGTTGAACTTACCAGCTGGCAAGGTAAAGTACTCTATTCAAAAGTTAAGAATTTCCTCGCACAAAGCAAAAAGAGAAATATTTTCTTCACTGTTTAATAAACATTGCTTTCCTCTACTCCTCCTCTCTCTCTGAGACTATAACAAGCTTTTCTCAGACTAAAAAATCTAAAGCAATGACCTGGTTCTTCTCTATTTGAGACACATTTCTGGTTTGTGTACTTGAGCAGCTTTTCTCACTATAATGCTAAGTATTTCATCAATTTACTTTCAACTCAGGACAAAGAAGACTTATGAAATTATGAATAGTTAAAGTAGACAAAAATCAAAGTTCTTATATTTAATGAATTAAGTAGTAACCTGCAGGAGTAATCAGGGGGCTTAAAGCTATTTAAATTAACAGACTAAGGAAAGTTTTGGTCACTCTCTAGCCAAAATGAAGGGCTTGAACTCATTTTGGCAAGTTACTGTTGCAATTGAAATGCTTCAAAGTCACGTTACACCTATCACAAGACATTTCACCATTTTTATACTAGAAAGAACAATCCATTGTCAAATACTTTAATTTCCCCATTTGAGCTGGTAAGGAGGGCACTGTTCATGCATTACATAATCAAATGACAGAAATCTGTACTAGTTTGCAATAGTACAAATATGTATTAAGTAGTAAATATTTTCCTCAAAAGTTTTCTATGGATAAACCTATAACTCCACTGCAAGAGCAGGGTGTACTCAAAAAGCTGCACTCCACAGTCAGTTTTCAATTGAATGGCTCAAGGATTGTTTTATGACTGGATAGCTATAAAAATTTAATTTCAGAAACTAAATCTTATGATTGGATATCAATTACAATTTAATTTCAGTGACTAAATATCAAACTTTAGTATCTTAAAGATGTAATATCAAAACAAGGCAAGTGCACTATATGGATAATGTTTCTTTCCCTCAGAGGTTGGAATAAGAGGTATAACAAAAGGTATAAAAGGCAACATCTTATGAGAAAATTATCTGAACATTTTCAAAATGCATTCCAAATGCACTAAACATCCTCCAAGATTTTTTTAAGATGCTGCTTGTGTTCACAGTGGCTGGGTATGGCTATGTCACTGTGCTACAACAGATGTCTAGTTACCTGATAAAGAAACATCTGAAGTGGATTTGAGAAGGCAGTACCTGCAAGACACTCAGGAAAGATTTTTCTGGAGTTCAAGACCGCAAAAACTAAGAATTTTTGTACATTTCCAAAAGAATAAAGTACAATGAGATCCAAGGCTGGACCAGCTAGATAAAGTCAAAGAACCCATGACAAACAGCAACTCAAGGAAATAACCTTAGGAAAATGCTGATCTCTGTCATTCTGATCTTCTCTGTATTATTCTCAAGTTATTTAGCCTTCATTGAACTATTCCTCCTGTATTTAGAGCTTCCTTACAGATGTACAGTATGACACAAAAGTATGACAGAAATGCAGCTTCCCTATAATTTCTGACTTATTTTTAAGGAAAGTTCTTGTTATAAAGAATAATTACCCACACTGGAACCAAAAACATTTATATGCTAAATACAGAGAGACCATCCACTAAGGAACAAAGTTTAAATGTAGCAGCATAAGTCTCCCTGTTGTTATTCTTCTAACTAATACTTTTTTCTTTCTTCTCCACTTCGTAAACAATAAACATCCTCAGATTTTTGTTTGATGCACCATAATTAACAAATAATAGTTCTTATACCAGATTTGCAGATTTCTTCTTCAAGATTTCAGGTTTTTCCTCAGTTCTCACTTCTTAGGCTTAAGTCAAAATAACATTCCCCCACTCCCTAGCCCCTATTATCATAAAGACAAATTGCTACCGAAGGAAGATTGGTGAGCATCAGGCAAACGCAGATAGAAAGAGGATCTTCCTTCATAGGCAGCATTTAAACAAGATGAAACACAAATATCGAATACAGATTCAAATTCAGCCTTGATGCAGATGAGAGCAGAGGAGGAATTTGTATAATGGACAAGCAACTTGATTGTCCTTGGTTGCTCAGGACAGCCACATCATAGCAAGAAAAGTAGGCATCATTATTTTAGCGTTTCAATGTGTTACAGAATGTGGTATTCTACTGCCTTCAGTTTTGTCTCTTCCCCTTTAGCTGTGATAAATTCACATCCATGTTCAAATTAAAGAGATGAAACCCACTTCACAAAGTAAATAACCAGTACAGTTTCTCAGTATCTATAAAGTCTACAAATGTACAATATGAATTTTACTCAGCTAATACTGCTTTCTCCAGTTGGTTAACTATTTAAGAACTTTGAAAACTTAATTCCGGGAGGCAGCCAACTGCAACACTTGGTTGATGATCTTAAAATCAGCGTATGATTGCCTTTGAGTCTCAAAGTCTCCAATACTGGTGTCAAGTGCCAGCTAGCACATTTTATTTTTCTCCCAGTTAGTTATTTTCTGGTTAATTTGTTCAAATCTAATTGCATCACCTTATCAGACTGATACCACAACATTGTTAGGCATTAAATTTTGCTCTTTGTCATATATCAACTTAACTGGATAAGAATAGGAAAGACAAACAAAACTAATCAGAAACAAAATTAGTTTACTTCCAAGCATAATTCAGTGAAAATAAGGAGAAAAGGTCTGAGTCATTACTTAAATGGCAGAATTTCAGGAAGACGAACTGCACATTTACCATACTCGTGAGCCAGCAGTGGCCAAGAAAGCCAAGAGCACTCAGGCCTATATCAGAAATAGTGTGGCTGACAGGATGAAGGCAGTGATCATCCCCATGTAGTAGTGAGGCTGCATGCTGAACTCTGTATTCAGTTTTGGGCCCCTTAATTCAGGAAGAACTTTGAGGTGCTGGCATGTGTCCAGAGTAGGGCAGCAAAGCTGGTGAAGGGCTTGGATGCAGCTAAGGGAGCTGGAGCTGTTTAGCCAGGAGAAATGTAGGCTCAGGGGGATTTTATCACTCTTTACAATTGCCTGAAAGGAAGATGTAGCCAGGTGGGGGTTGGTCTCTTCTCCCAGGCAACCAGTGACAGAGAAGAGTACACCATCTTAAGCTGCACCAGGGAAAATTCAGGTTGGACATTAGGAGGAAATTCCCCACAGAACTGGTGATTGGGCATTGGTATGGGCTGCCCAGGGAGGTGGTGGAGTCACCATCCCTGGAAGTGTTTAAGGAAAGACTGAATGTGGCACTTAATGCATTGATCCAGTTGACAAGGTGGTGTTCAGATATAGGTTGGACTTGAGAGGTATTTTGCAACCTAATTGATTCTGTGACACAACAGAACATATTCCTGTATGTGCAGACTTAATGCTAATTCTGTCCTAAGGAAGATTTCCACTCCATGGGCAAAAATAACTCCCTGACAGACATTACAAGAGAGACTAATCTGGCTACGGACAATTCTGTGCTAGGAAAAAAATGTCAGTATTGCTGAGAATTCAATTTCTGCTGGCCTTGCAATTTAGCATGTAAAACCAGTTGTACACAGGAGATTTTTGTTTCACAATGGTGGTCTGAATAGAAAATGAACTAATAGAGGTGCCAAATCTTGCAACCTGCAGATTACAGTGTATTTAGATTTTTTTAATTTGTTAAAAAACAAACAAACAAACAAAGAATAGACACACAAGAAAGAAAGGCTGCTAAGCCTGCATACCATCTCCTTTACCCACATCTAAGGAGAGTACAAACAGCCATTCTAGCAAGGTCTGCTGCTTCACAAAGCCTATTCCTGGCTTTGCAGCGCTCTCCTCCTGCTGTTGACTTGATAATTAAGCATATGGGCTCGTAACTGTAAGAATTAGTAAAGGCTTCTCAAAGGCAGGGTTCCTGCATTCTCTCCAGCCTCTGGTGGCAGACAGTTTGTTTTGTCTCCCCATTTCCCCTCCACCTTGCCTTACAAGTATTCAGTAATGCCAGTAGGAATTTTAATCCCACTGGGTTATATAGAATACAGGAAAGCAAATTGCTTTTTTTCCAAAGTTAGTCCTAATACTGCAAAAAGATGTTACAGGTAAAGAGTAGAACACTGAAACTCTGTTCCAAGGAGAAATTTATGTACCCAGATTAATTTATCATGGGAGAAGTCTTAAAAAATAAAACAGAAAGAACAACTTAATCAATTTTGTGATTTTTTTTATATATATTGTGAATAACTTTCATTCTTTAAGAACACACAACTCCAGAGGTCCTTCAACTGCAGAACAAGTTTTTACTGACATTTTGGGTGGCATCACTTGTCATGCTTGTAGCACAACCTGTAACACTTGCAGTTACAATGCAATATTGCAATACAAGGGAAGGCCAAGATGTTTCAATTTAAGAGATATTACTCCATCACACTTTCTTTTTGCTTCACTTCTTTACCCCTTAGAAATACTTCTTTGAGTCTCCACTGCAAGAGTAACTAATTTCCTTTTGCAGAGGGGAAAAACTGACAAGACTGGGATGCAAAAAATCTGTTATAAGCTTCAAAGATGAGATACATTTTTCCTCTTGTAAAAGCTGTTGTAACCAGCAAAGTATATTCAGCATTTACCTGGTGCTCGCTGAGAAACAGCACAGGATCTGTGCTCTTAATGGAACTCGAAACTGCTTCAGTTGTTGTAGCACAAGACATAATAAATCTGAAGGCTTAAATTGGGATAAGGTATTATATTAAATTTCAAACACTATCCTGGATGAAAGTATCTGTTCTTCCCCCCACTCCACATCCCATGAAGAACAAATGTCTGTAGGAAAGTCAATGCATTTTAACAGGTCTGATGTGTATCAAATACTATTCTGTGTTCTCTTTTATTCCTTAACAATGCTCAAAATTGTAATGAAAGAAATGGATACTTCTAAGTTTTATCTTTTTTAAGTAATACCCTAAATATGCTTCAGTACTCAAAAAAGGATGTATGGTTTCTTATTTATTTCAAAGTGATGATAAAACAGTCAATATAACCTATATGACCTCTTCCACATGGGGTTGTTAGATAATGCATGCCTAGGCAAAAACACCAGCACACACTCTCATACTAGAAAGTAAGTCTGAGTGAACCTAAAGCTAGCAATTTGTCCTTGTTTTAGCTGGAATAGTGCTAATTGTCTTCACCATGGCTAATACAGGGCTGTGTCTTGGATTTGTGCTGAACTCAGGGATGATAATCCAGAGATGGTTTTGTTATTGCTGAGCAGGACTTCCACTGCCCTCTGTCAAGACCTTTTCTGCTTTTAGCACTGTCACACTGGCAAGTGGGCCAGGGGTGCAGAAGGAGTTGGGGAACACAACTGGGACAGGTGATGCCAACTGACTAAACACATATTCCATAAGATAAGACATCTCGCTCATCTTATAAAGCTAGGGAAAGAAGAGGGAAATGGGCAGGGGGATGTTTGATTGGAGGACCTTTGACTTCACAGGTCACCACAGCTGCATGTGATGGAGCCCTGCTCTCCTGGAGGTGTCTGAACACCTGCCTGCCCATGGAAGTGATGAATTAATTCCCGAGTTTGCTTTGCTTGTGGGCATGCGGCTTTTGCTTTCCCTATTTAACTAACTTCATCTCAAACCATGGGTTTTCATTTGCTCTTCCTAGTCTCTAGCCCATCCTGCTGGGTGAGCACCTGCATGGTGCCTGGTTGCTGGCTGGGGTTAGCCATGACAAATCAAAGATAGCTTGGCCTATCAAATATGTATTTCAGTCACCTCACACTCACCAACAGAAAGAATTCACATTATAAATCAAGACATTACCCTTCATTCTTCTGACACATGATTATTTCATTTGAACATAATTTATTCTGTTGGGGCTTCAGTCTGTTTATCCTCATCTACTGACTGCTGGAAGAAGAAATAGAGTTATCGGACAAAAAGAAGTACGCTATTAAGTCACAAATGAACAGAATCTTAAAGGCCATTGAGTCAACCTCCACTGTTACAAGTACGATTTTAAACTTTATACCTAATACACCCAGGAAAAAAAAAAAAAAAGAAAAAGAAAAAGAAAAAGAAAAAGGGGCATTTTAATGAATTACTTTGCACAAAGTATCAGTTCATCAGGATGGATGTGCAAGATAAGGTATTGATAAAGTTAACAAATTTCCTACAGTGACATAAAGAGAATTATTAAAGTGATCTCAGAATCTGTGATGTCGAATGTCATAACTCCTTAAATCACTGTTCTAGTGTGATAAAATGAAGGCTTCAAATGAAGTGTGGAATATCTTACTGCCAAGTCTGACTAGGAAACTGCCAACAAATTTTATCCAGGATATACAGTAATAAACTGCAGTACTAGTCAATATGTAATGAACGTGTTACTTTTTCAGTACTGCATGCATTTTAAAGTTTCAAAACAACAATGCTGAAAAACACCATTTTCTTTGCCATCTCTTTCCTGCTTGTTCAATTTTGAGCATCCTAAGGACAGCCCAATTTCACTAAGTAAAAACCTACCCCCTGTAAAATAACTGGACATTTATCCCCTGAAGGTGCATATAAGCTATGCAAAAATCCTCAAGCAATTTCTCTGGACTGTTTCTAAACTTCTCCACAGAATGCTGATGCAACACTACAACCCCTTGGAGGGGATAGCTTAGAAGTTACTGCTCCAGACCATTGCTGTGAATACCTTCTTGAACACTCCTTCCAGGTAGTCTGTGATGTAGTTTTCATGTAGTATTATGCTGTGAACCCTATGTGTCAAACAGATCTGCTTGTTTTCTAAGAATGCTTTCCCTTCCCTCACCTTTCTATCAGTCTCTGGAGAGGAGGTCAGCTGTGGTTAGGCAACATCTATGCATCTGGAATACAGAAGACAAGCATCCTGAGGTCAAGACATTCAGTTTTACGATTAAAAACATCTTGACAGCAACCAGGGAAGTACTGATACATGACAAGTGCATACATAAGTCTGTAACAGAAAGATCTTGCTGCAGATATATGGCTTGATCTGCGCATGCAAAATAACTTCTTCTAAACATCTGAAGGGTGTTTTTGTTCATTTTCTTGAAAAAAAAAAAAAAAGAAGAGCTAAGCATCAGCCTGTTTCTGGCAGACTCCACATTTTTCAAAGCAATGCCAAAGAAGTGCAGTTTCACAAACCAATTAGCATTGCTGTTGTAAACAGAAGCCCCCAGCTTTCTCCTCAATCTCACTGATGGTCTAATTTTTTCAGGTCTCCTTGCTTGTGCAAAGGAGGTTTTTGGTACTATCCCATATACAATTGCTTTTGGTCAAGAGAAACAGCTCAAGCTTTGTTTATTTTACACAATTAACTTGCAGTCAGACCAAGGAGTGCTGGTGCTGACACTGGAAATGTGATTGACTGCATCTTGTAAAAGTATACTTAAATCATTCATAAAACTATATCCAAACCTTTCCTTTTTTCCTGCCTTTCTTAAAAGATATTTTCCCAAGTAATTCTTTATCACTTCAGAAATCCCTTTTTAGAAAACTATATTGGTAGCTGATGTTTTCATTGCTCTATAAATCTCCCCTCCCACAAAATATTCTGCCTCTTAGTTGATGATCCACTGAAGACCTAATTGAAAGCTATACATTTGTCAGCTCACATTGCATTTAGACCATTCTTGTTTATCAGCTCGTCACAGAAATTCTGGGACTCTAAGGTATACCAAATATTCAGAAAAATTCAAGACAATCTCATGTTTTCCCCTTAAAAACAGAATGTCTGTATAATATGCAGAGCAGGGACAACAAGCTCCTGTGGCACAAATGGGTGAAGACAAAGTCCCACAGCAAGCGTAACATTTATTAATTTTTTTAAATTTACATATGATAGCAGTGTATCTACGTATAACTGTTATGTATAACTGTTATGTATAACTGTTATATATGTATAACTGTTATAGCAGTTGACTGTTTGCTATAATATTATTCCTATAATTGCTCCAGTTAGGTGCTCAAGAAACAATGATGAACATTTAAGGGCTGAACAGAATGCATGTTATATGAATACTTGAAATTAGTACAGTAGTGGGCAAACACACTTGATCACTATTTTACAGAAGATATATATTGCCATATGCTGGCAGCTGAAAGCCAGAAGTTCCAACTTCAGTTTCTGCTCCCAATGAAGATGCTCAAAAGACCCACAGCGTTAACAAAAGTGGGAGAAGACCAATAAATAGGAAGATTACATGTGCAATATGGTCACCATCGGTTAGTCGTGAGTCTAAAGGTATTTTTCTCTGGCTCTTAGCACTCTGACATTTGAAGTAGCCTAACATAATGAAACAGAACATTAACAGAAAACAAAAGACAAATGAAAACAAAGAAAATATGCTATTTTAAAATGTCATGAGTTGATTTGCCACGTGAGTGAACTGAACTGTTCAAGGCTGTGTCAATTATTTTGTCTACAGCTTACACTCATTAAATGTTTCCCTATCAAGGCAGTTTGTGTGTGCCATCGTAAGTGCCAATTCTGAAGTTAACTGACATAAAACCAAAACACTTTTTAGCTTATTATGTCGGCTAGACAAGTACTATTCCATTAGAAGTACTAGGAAGTGTTCCACAGCATTGGAATTTAATTATCTATCCTTTTAATTGTTACAACAGTCCTGTCTGGCATGGTTTTTGGCCTGGATTAAACAGTTCTTTCCCAAACTATTTTTGGGCACAATTCAGGAATTGACAATGTTCAGAAACTAGTCCCAAATGCCAATTTAGAAACAACAATTATATTTTTAAAGACTAAGAGTCTAGTGTTCTGGCATTAAAGCTGGCTGACACAGTACAGTTGTATTCATGACACACCCATAGACTTATTTAATATAAAGAAATAGGAATCACAAAATCCCAAAACAATACTTCTTAAAGCACAAATGCTACAAAAAAATCAGATGTCAACAAAAGCTTGGCATCACCCATGACTAAATGAAATCCTTTATATAGCCTAAGATTCAGACATTTTCTAAAGATATTAATAAAAATTTAAGCAAGGAAGGAGAGAGGCCAGAAATGCAAATCCACTGTACTGCATGAAGAGAATCTTAATTTTAGATTTTTTTTTTTTTAACCATCTTCAGCACAGGGGAGGAAAACCCTGACCTACAAGGGCTGGCAAGAGTCACATTTAATTCTAGCAAAATTTCACCTAGCAAAAAGGTACCCCTTTATAGCTCTATAGGATACCTATTTATTAATCCTAAAGACAGCACAGTCATTTTAGGATAGATGATAGAAGCAGACTAAGAGAAATCCACTTTCCTGAGCAATACATATAAAGGGACCTAACCGCTTAAGGACACACTAATACAAAAAGAGTTGCTTAGGGAAGTGGGAAAATCTACCTAAATATAGATCCTAAAGCATCTTTGAATATTGACTACTTCCTTAATGTTGAGATTTCCAGAAGAACGGAGTGTTTAAATAATATATACCAACGAGCCTATATATGTATATATATAGTGCCCTACACTAATCGGTCTCTTCCCTTTTTGGAGTGATTTGAAGCTGTATTACCCCCCTTATGGGAGCCCTCTGAAAGCAGAAATAGGTAACAGCTCCTTATTGGATTCAGCGATTTTTTTAATGCACTATTAAAAAAATATTTATACCTTTATATATCATCTTCCAATTGAAGCAGTGTAGTGTATTAACCTAGGTGCTAAAAGCAGTCTTTTAAAGTAGCATACGTTTTTTCCTGCAGACTGAGAAGTAAAACCAATAAAATTTCTTGGTGCCAAAACAGTCATGACAAGAATTATTTTTTATCTTTCTAGGCATCTACCTCCAGACTCTAAATCTGACTCAATAATAGCTTAATGCATGGTGTCTCCCTTGAGCAGAAATGTTTTGCTCTATAGTTTCAGGTGAATATTTAGTAAGAAGAGTTCGAAGTAAAAATCACTAAGCGGAGGGTAAAAATCTAGTAGAATTAGATGCACAAGGAAACACTGTGCATTTAATACATTTCAATAGTGGCCAGTTACAGGTATGTGACCCACTATTTTTATCTGAACTGGGAAAAAAAAAAGATTCTTAGTCTGCCCATCTGTAAATAAAGGGCTAACAAAGATATCAATGGACTATCAATCAAATTAGAATGTAGTATTATTAACCAATACTGTAGGGCTTTTTCCAGAGGAATACTGCAAGCTGCCTCATATAAGCCTACACATATTGGCCATAGCTTCCAAGAAATGCTAGAAGATTCACGAGGATTTCTTTTTTTCCTGAAACTTGTAACATTTTAGAAAATAATCCCCTATGCTTTATGTACTAAGGGTTTAGGTATGTAACACGCTGTAGATAATGGAGGCTGTCTTTCTTATATCTCTTTCAAACATTTTTCTCAAGCATATCCTTGAATTCACAACTCCCTCTAATCAGTAGACCTTCCAACTCTTGTTTCAACTGAAGAGCATTAACCTATAAGTAAATTTTCTGTGTTGCATTTTTCCTGTTAATATTTTCCTCTGATACTCTTGCAATAAGTCGTTATTTCCCTGAAGACATACATACCCCATGTCTAAATACCTTTAACTACTTTGTTTTCATTTGCCCAACTGACCTTAGTGACTAGAAATGTTGATCATTTTTTCATACTCCAATAACTACTTTAAGTAGTATTTTTGCCTTTTAAAGTGCTGTAAACTAGCAAATAACAACAGCATATTTGCATTAAAGGAACAGGCAATCAATGACAAGAAAACCACACATTTAAAATAAAAAAAAATTTAAAAAAAAAGAAAAGTTACATAAATGAATAAATGAAAGATCAAAAAACCCATGAAGGGAGGACAACTAGCATGATAAGAGGGACCATCTCACCTTGCAGAAACTGCCTCTTAAATGTCTCAAAGCCTGGCTTGTAACTTCACCCTCTGTCTTAGGCAGACTGGCCAATACACACCCAAAAACTCACCTCCATCCTCCAGGGATGCAAATCTGACCTCAGCAAAATATCCTGATACCTTCACAAATGCGCAAGTGTTTCAAGTCATTAATCTTTAATAGTCCAGGCTTGTATGCAGTAAATACTACAAACTCAAATCTACAAAACACAAAAAAATAACTAGGGAGGGGGAAAGATGAATTTCGTATCAGTAGCAGTCACTTGCCTCATGAACCTGCCACAAAAGCACTATCATGGCTTGCAGGTACAGAGCACAAGACCAGCAGTGTGGGATTAACAACATGAGAGAAATTAAAGGAAAAAAAGTGCCACAGAGGCCCTCGAAAACTCTACCTCAACAGCTTTACTACTGCCTTAGTAAAGAGCTTCAACCTTACCAATACCAAGGGACCTGCTGTCCCAGAGGTCATATTTATTTTTACATAAGAAGGGATTTCCCCCAAAATAAACAGTGTGCCATCATAGCTAGCACTGTGTAAGAATAGTCAGGCTTTTGCATTAATCATAGCTGGAAAGCTCTGTCAATATTGAGAAAACTTATTTTCCATAGGATAGCACATATTCCTCGAATGCCTCTTGATAGTATATGGGTTTTACAGAGAAGAAACATTAAAGTGTTTCCCTTTGCTGCTGTTTTTGATGTGTTGATATGACTGCCTTGAAAGAGATCTGTTTTCACCCTTGCTTCAAGACCCACATTAAACAGATAAAACAACTCCCAAGAAAAATCCTAATGCAGTATGTTAAAGGCAAAAAAAGATGTTGACCCAAATCAAATTAAAGCAGTGATGAAGATGAAATGACTAAAGCCATATTTTCTGAAAGGTTCAGTATTAGTATCAGGACACAGATTTAGACTAGTCCCGCAGTAAGGAAAAAAGATCTAAAATTTGCAGCTCATTAAGCAGGCTGCAAAGTAGCATAGGCAGTAATTTCATAACACTTCTCACAAATCAGTATTTACTCAACAAAGTAAACAGGAACTCAAGTCTTTAAGGAGCAACTACATATGAAAATGATCTTTTAAGAAAAGGTGGATTAAATTTCTTCAGCAAAAATAAACTCTCTGCATTTCTGGCAATTATACCAAAAATTAAAAGGCTTCTAGGAGCTTTTACAAAAGCTCTAGAGGGTATTCACAATATTTTATTTAAGCTCAACTCACAAGTATTGAAGACTCTACTTGAGAAATTCAAATATTAAGCTCATTCAACTCTACCTTCAATGTATTTGTTAGGCCCAAATCTAAAGGATCTCCAATGATTTTCAACAAGCAGTAAAGACTAAGACAGGATAACAAATTTAATTATAGGATAACTAATCCCAATACTGTTGTTCAAGCTTCAGTAGCTCAAAAGTGGCAAACTAACAAAGAATTCCAAGCTTTCCCTTTAGTTTGTAGATCTCTACTGCATAAGCCAATCTTCTTGTGAAGTTGCTTGTACTCTGTAGAGGTTTGACACACTGGGAAAGAAACTGAAGCATGAAAAAACCACCCAACTCATCAAAAAATACATTATGCAGTTACATCAACAATTTCAGAAAATAATCCATTTACTAGCAAGAGAGAATGCAACCTGGACAGTCCAGACCATGTTACAGACTTGACAGTAAAAATTTTGGCATTGCTAAAAATACCATAAAACTACACAACAGAAAATTCTGAAATGCATTCAGTCTAGCATTGTTTATGATAGAGTATCCATACTTGCTTTTCAGTTGAATTTTAAGTCAAACTATTTAAATGTCTGGCCTCCATGCTTTATTGTTTTTTCTATCTATAAAGCAAGGATATTATGATTCAACCAGAAAAATCCTCTCTGCTGAAGATATTGGCCACTCAAAAGTCAAAAGACATCAAGACATTGAAGTGCCTCCTTGCATATCCCAGAAAACAATAAGACAAGGGAGATGACTTGTTAAGCTCCTGTAAGTGCTAAATTAGTATGTAAAAGCTGATTAACAAGCAGAAATAAAACTTTAGACATCTTATTCTAATGAACATCCTAAGCAGTTCATTTAAAAAGCACAAAAAGACTATATACAAAATACTTTACATCATGACCCTGTAAAACAGTAATTTATTTATTTTTTTTTTTTTTTTAGTAATTTTTTTTAAGTCACAGACTGTCTTAGGTAATAACTGTGTTCTGTCATTCCATAACAATTTCTAGGCAAGATTCTATAGCAAGGGAGAACTCTTCCTTATTAAAGGTCACAAGGGAAATGGTGAGGCAGGAAGAATCTTTGGACTGTTTCAATTATTTCCCACCTTGCCCTCTCAACAACTACAAATAAATTTTCATGCCTTTTCTGCTTCAAGGGAAAAATTGAAAAGCATGAATAGCTTGAGTGTCAGAAGAAAAAGAACAGTAACACTTCTTTAAAAAAAAATAATAGAAAATGACTACTATCACAGACAACACAAATCCAAAATAGAAATAACACATTTCAACAAGGATGTTGAAAGTGGATGGCGATTAAGTGTACTGTTATTACAATTTACTCACAAAGTAAGGAAGAATACCCTGAAAAATACAACAGACATTACATACTTTAGGCACCACCCTTTTTTAATTTTCACGTGTATGCACAGGGCAGAAATTATTACACTCATGTAAGATGGAATTTAGGTTTTCTGCTAAGTTACCTGAGTATAATGGGGTTTCTAGGCAGCAGCTATATTTAGGGCAGTTAATACTCCACAGCTGAAGGGGTCCACACCAACAGGACAAGACAACACATCTCATACACCTTCAGAAAAAGACTGAGTAAAAAAAAAAAAAAAAAAAAAAAGAATGTGCCCCATGTTACACTAC
>VXBU01009727.1:246529-303999 GCA_013400315.1 Bombycilla garrulus | reverse complement strand
ACACCTCTTAAACCCCCAAAAAAAAAAAAGGAAAAAAAAAAAAAAAAAAAAAAAGTATGTGCCTCATGTTACACTACATAACTGAGGTATAACTTTAAACATGTTTACTAAGGGAAACGGCTACAACTGTGTATATAAGCAATCATCCCAGCTCCACAGACCCCTACATTATCTCCTCTTACTAAGGAGGTGAATCTCCTCAGCGCACAGAGGAGACTACACACAGATTTTTTCAGTTTTACCTACAAGCAAGGCCTAGGGAGATAAAGAAAATAATCTAAAAGTTTAATTCCTTATAGATACCTAGATACATTTAAAAAAAAAAAAAGTAATGAAACCCCACCAAAACAAATGCCCTAGTTCTCAGATAAAAATAAAACATTTGTAGAATAGTCAGTGATAATATGTGATAAGACTATCAACCCTTTCCTTAGAACTTCTAGAACGTATGTCATATAGAATTTAATATAGAGAGCATCAACTACCTAAAAGCACTGCACAGGGAAAGACTGAAAGAACATAATTTCTCCCATCTACTTTTGCTTCTTTTGAATTTTCAGGAACTTGGTTGTATAGGTCTGTAGATATTTTTCGCACATTTAGTACGTCAATCTCATAATTTATCGTAATACTAAACACTATGATAAACAACATCAAACGAGTTCCCATAACTGTCATACAGATAAATTTAAATCAAAAGAGCTTCAACTCTTCAACATGACAAATAAACATATTAGAAAGAATCTCCCTTTTTTACACAATCATTTCTGGCAAGATTAGACTTCGCAGCAAGTGGAAGTTGGTAGTTCTTAAAAGGAAAATCACACATCCATCATCTTGTCTTTCAGGAGATCAAGGACACCCAACATAGGATACAAGTTCAACCTTGTGCAAAATCCTAGTTTCCTCCTCTACCTCCCTAAATCTTACAGTTAAGATCTTTGATACCTTTAGATATAAAATTACCTTCTTTTCCAGCAAAAGGCTTAACTTAGACATCTCACTAAAGTAAGTAATGTTTTAATTTTTTTTTAATCAAAAAATATCCTTTTGCATCAGGAGAACTATCTGGACCACATAATTGCATTCAGTTATTCACCTACCAGGCTACAAACAGATTTTAAGACCTTTATAGCCAAATATTATTATTAACCTGCTTTGATGACTAATGGGAAAAAAACCCCAACAAAACAGACCACCACAAATATGCATCATCCCTCACTGCTTTCTGCAATAGAACCAACTTTTACAATGAAAACAAAAATATATATTGCACTGTTGAGACAGGCAATAAACATCACCTGATCAAAAAAAATAAACAAGAAACCCTAACAATATCACCATGCAAACACTTGCAAAAACAAACAAAAAATCCCAGCTTACCAGATGAAAGACTCTTCACTTCATAAACAAAAAAAATTAAATCTCCTGTTCCTTTCCTGAGAGAGCATCTTATGGAGTGCCTAATTTCCTTAAGTATATCTGATCAGGCACAGCTGTGCATCAATAACTTCCCCTGCACAGCTGTGAAAGATGAGGCAACAATTGGTGCCCTGACTGCTGATATTTATCAGTCTGCAAGCTGCAATAGAAATAGGTTTTGGGGGGAAGGGGGAGGAAGAGTTTCCGACTAAAATGCAGTTAATAGTCTGGTGTTTAATGTGTTATTTTACTCCAAAATATGTTATTCTTTTGCTTATGTGCAGGGATAGATAAACTAATAAACACAACAAAATAGAGTTGGCCTAGCTATTTCTCTGCTATATACTTCTGGACTAACCAAATCCACTCCTTTGGCCTATTCTTTACTTACCTTCTATCTCCCTGCTAAACTGAATGTGTATGATTTGCTATGTTTTACAGAGGATGCAGCAACTGAAGCCTCATTCCTCTAACAGAACTTTTCTTTCCATTAAAATGAAGTATGTACACCACTAGAGTCACAGCCATAGTGGAAATTCCCCCAGCACTGTAATGAGAAAGCTCACCAGTCTCTCCTCTGAGCACATATTGAAGGTTATCTTTCATGGGTTCACATCCAGTAGGGTATTCCATTATTAGACTGGAGTGCCTAAGGCTACTGGATGTAAATCTATGTATTCTGCTTCCCACTTGTACTGCATACAAAACCAGGTGTGCCTTAAAAACTGTAGGCAATGAAAATCTAGGTGTGGGTATATCTGCAGCCTCAGTTTCTGACCCATGCAAGCATTGATTCACTCCATAATCAGGATAAATCCCTGAAAGAAGTTAACATGGGATTAAAGAAATGTAGAAGAAAAGGTGGAGATGAGTGGTGATGTATGAGAAACTTGCAGAATGAAAGAGTAAAGAACACAGGTGGCACTTGTGAAGAAAAGATAGAAAGAAAGACAAAAGGTACTTAAAACCACTTGTGCAGACACTGACTGTGAAAGAACAGGGCAAGAATTCCAGATTTAAACAAAACAAAAAAAAAAAAAAACAAAGGAAAAATGCATACAAAGCACATTAATGATGCTTTAATATTTTAATAATGGATACATGATGAAAATCAGGAGTAATATTTGATTTTAGAGTTAATGTTACAGCTCAGTGCTTTACAAAAAATTAGTCACCACATCCATTAGTTTGTTATTTATTTGAGTGAACACAAGTATTTTAAAAATTGTTCAGAGTAATTATACCACCACTAATGACTCTGTAAAGGGACTATTGCTTGCAGCTTTCGAGACTATTGCTAACACTTTTATTAGGTCCCTGAACTCGTTCTGCTTTCCCAGAGGCAATGTCATGTTTTGACCTACCCGTCTGTTATTTCTTGCTGAAAATTTATTTATATATAATTAATTTTATTATAGATACTGTGTATCCAAATAGGTATATCCTGTGTTTCTTTGACTCAGATCTTCAATTTTACATTTATAGTGATTTCTAAGGAAGTTCATAATTCTTTGAACAGGAGTCCTCACTCAAATATTAGATGACCATATTAAATATTAAATTTATTTCCTTGAAATGAAAATAAAAATAAAAGCTACGTTTTCCTCAAAATTAGCCAAACTTACTGGCTTCAGAATCATCCAGCTTCCAGTATGTGTCAGTCAGATGTGCTTTTCTTTGCAATTCACTCACATCTTCCTGTTTAACATTATTTTGTGTATGTGCTTTTCCTTTCCAAATATCCCTCTCTCTTCTGGAACGAGAAACTCACTATTTCCTTCTAATTATGGCAGTCTTGTCATGGCTTTAGGAAAAACAACAATGATGAAACTTTTGAGTGATTAGAATGTTTGGGGTGTGGATGCAGAAATATAGGATGGACCCCCCCCACTACAGACTGGCTATGATGTAACATGATCCACCTTTCATTCAAACCAGGATTAAATGCTTTTAGGTATTTGGGGATCAGTCAGGTCACAAATACTTGAACAAATCTAATGTTGTGTATTTTGTGTTAGCCTCTACCACTCCAAACTAGGATGCACAGACCATTGCTTTCTTTTGATTTTTGTATATTTGATATCAGGGTGACTAAATTGATTGGATTAAGGATAGCTTTGATTTTTCTTAGTTGCTTCGCACAGTATCAGCCATGATTCATAATTATTTCAGCTTTTACTATTTCATAATCTGCTAAGGTTTACTAATGCCTTGGTTCTGTTTTTTTTCTATCCAACAGCTTTCCCTGCATGACGAGTCAAATTCCACCCTTTCCTTTCACTCCAGGAGTGAAAGCAGGAGTACAGAAGGCCACATAAGCATCAGAGTCTCCCATGATGCCGAAGCTTGAGATGTGCAACAGAGGAGCCATGCAGACTCCAGTGCCATGTGGCACTTCTCACACTTGGGTGGCTCTGTGTGAGGTGGCACAGCATGCCCAAGCTGAGGGGAGTTCTTATGGAATCTGTACTCCTACATTTCCAACACCTGTAATAACAACACAGGAATCCTATTTACCATAACAGGTGTAGCAGTGAAATAAATAGAATTTGTTCTCAAAAAATATAGTGGTTTTCATGTGACTTAAGCAATGTAGCTTTCTTGGTTTAATTGTTTAGATTCTGATACCCTATTTGAGTCAAACTGATTTGCACAGCTCCTTTGACAAGATCCACATTTCATTGATGACACTTTGGTACTTTGCTCAAAATGAACAAAATTATTTTTATGTGCATTCTTTTTTATTACTTACTATTGTCTGGGTTCCACAGCAACTTGAAAAGTCATTAACTTTCTTTGTTATAACGAAGTGTTGCAGTGAGTTTTGATTCATGTGAGTCAAAGCTAAATGCGTACAGTTTAATTTCTAAATAAATCCTCTTGGGAATAAAATTAAATCACTGGCCAGACTTAGGCTCCACTCTCAGGTAAGAAAAGCTATGATCCAATTTGATAATAGATTTTATACAAATTAATTTATCTAAGAAATATCCAGTAAACTTATCCAGAAACCTGAATGATGTCTTTGATGGCAACAAACTGGCTTTTATCATCACATACTTAAATTTTAGCTTCTGCCATTTCAGAAACCACTGACAGTGTGCTTATGCTTGTACATTTGGTCTACCAGAGTAGAGATTTTTAGGCTATATTCTGTTAAATTATCTTTTATTACACTTACAAATTTGTGTTAGAGCTCCAGAATCATACATGCACTGCTGACATGGCAATCAAGGAGAAGGCCATTTAGACTCCAGGAAATTTCTTAAGATAAGATAGTAGGCCAAGAAAATATATTTTGCCATTCCCTAGTCATACAAGAACTGAGACATTAATCTAAAAATATTTTTTAAAAATTCATTAAATTAATGAAAATCTGTTTGATACTGAATTTGTGAAGCTGCAGTTATTAAAAATAAAAGAATAAATGATAATTAGTCACACATAAAGCAATGTGAATTGTTTAAATTTCCTTTTTGTTCTCATTCTTCAATGTGTCAAACATATTCTGCTACTTATTATCAGAATATCATTTTGCTAGACATTAATATTTATGACTTTTTGTCATGTAGAAACACAAAAACTAACAGCATGATTGCACGTCTTTCAACATGCTATTATTCTTTTTCAGGTATTGGTATTCTGAAATGTATTTTTCACTTGGAACATAGTTTCATAGCTTAAAATGTGCTTTAATGTATAAAAATTCATCATTTTTTATATATGTTCATTTGGCACTTCTAAAGTATCTCACTTATGCATATAGCAAACCTGTTGCTCTCCTGCTTATGCATCTCATCCCTTGGATTTTTTCACATGCATAGATCATCTCCTGAGATTGCAGGCACAGAGCTTGTGTGGATGGTCTGATCTAAATTTCATGTCATTTGAGGAGAGAAGACAATAAGGTAAAGAGTTTGACCATGGAGATTACAAGTAATGTTTTAACTGCTGTAGATAACATTTACGATAGCGAATAGTGAATTTTTACATCCTCACACAGAATAAGATCACTGCTGTATCCAGAGAATTGCTCTTCACTGCACAGATTTGCTTCCATTTTTTGCCTGGCACAATGGTGTATTGATTACTGATTGATTATTTAAGTATTATGGTGATACAAAGGACAAGGTTGTTTGGGAGACAAGAATCCTTTACATAGACATACTGATATAGCTGGGGAGAAAAAAGCACAAGATTTCAAGCACAAAAGCCTTTCTACAGTCCATCTTTCAAGAAACAAATAAGTAACAAGAGTGTGGGGGCAGCAGCATTTTAGAGAACTTCATCCGCTGAGGAAATTAACTGTACAGACTTATTTCATTGCCTGGTATCATCTGATCTTTCATTTAAAGTGGACAGCCTTAAATCTATGTCATCTATTCTTTTAGCAGGCCTGCAATTCCATACCATATTGTCACTAATCATGCACACATTTCTTTGTTATCATGTTCCCTCATCTTCAGATGACAGTTTGATGTAGTTTATGAGCTTGCACAAGTCTAGTCTATATTATTTCTGACAGCCAGTTGATTTTTGGTGTTGTACATACATTCAGCACTTCTGAGTTTAGAAACCTAGCCTTATAAGGACCCTCAAGGGAAGTAAGCAGGGGTTTTTTTTTCAGATTTATAGATGGGAAATTGTGCCAGAAACCTCTCTTTATTGCTTAAAGAACCCCTTACACATTATAACCTTTTTGCTGTTGACAACATTTGGCAGAAAATAGTTTAAAGTAATGCCAAGGCACAGATTTTTTACAAAATTTCTGGCTATACATCCTTAACTTGTGCTGAAATGAAAGCACAGTTCTCTTTGAAGTTACTGGCTCAGAAAGTTGTATCCCTGTTGGCATTCTTGTCAGTGGTCTCAGCAGACAGAAGCACCTTCTCTGTTGAATAGCTCTTGGTTCCAGTCCAACAGATAAGTACAACTGTCCCCACAGTTGAACTAATTCAGTGGACAGATAAAGGGATTTAATTCTACAGCTTTCCCAAATCTGTTCCTTTTGAAACAGTAAATTCAATGAACAGAAAACAAAATGCATAAGCCTTCCTAAGATAACCCAGGTAATCATCAAATTAAATCTAAGTATTATGTAAATGCATTCCTGGTATTTGACTTGATGTATTTCAGGATACTGCCTTTAAGCTTCCTAGTTGTCTACATTTTACCGTCTTTTTGCCTCTGGTATAAAATACTGCAAAGCCATACTTCCTCCTGCAACTTCAGGAATCTGACTAGGTTAGGCTTTGAAACTAAAAGGCTTTTTGGCTCAAGTTTAATTAATGGGTTCATGCAGACAGTTAAGAAACTTGCTTGCTTTGACTAACAGGATTAAACAATACTACAGTTTACATATTCTTATGGGATTATAATAAGCATATAACAAACCACTACCATGGGAAGCTTTCTCTAAGGCCTGCGGTGCCCCAACAGCTGTTCAGCACTCCAGTCGTCATAGACAGACCCATGACATGAACTAACATCAAGGCTAGATTATGTTTAATACCCACCACAGGAGTCATGTCAGCAGTGCTCTCTGCATGTTACACTTTGGGGGAAATTAGGTATTGAGGTGTGTTTACAATTCTGTAGGTCTTTTACAAACACCTCATAAATATGTATTACTGTGGTCTACCTGTTGTATTGCTGACACTGATCCTGAAGTAGTTACTGATTAACTACTTGTTGCTCATAAATGCTTCAACTCTAATTTAGCCGAAATCAAGTGAACAGAGAAGTTCTTCCCTGTTTGAGTGGTAATACTGAGTTTTCTGCCATACATCAGGCAATTCCTTGGAGATCAGCAGAGATCCTGGGTCACCTTTATTTCCAGGGAGAGAAGAATATTTAGAAAACCTTTGTAAGTAGCTGCTGGAATAATGAAGGTGCTTAGAATGGAAGAGTATAGAGGAGTGACACCTAGGATACCTGTCAGTTCTGGAACAAGAGCAAGGGAGAGAAAATTCCTTGCAAGACAGCAATAAATTTGGACCTCAGGGAGATGCTTATATCTATAGAAAAAGAAGCAAGGATAAATTTTCATTGGGAATACAGTCAGCAAGCTGTACTTAACTGTGAGCAGTGCACTGAGGAATAATAAAACCCACAGGCAAGAAGATCATTATCATTCTGATAATGAGATCTCTCTTAGAAGTCCTAATTTTTTTCTTGACTTCAGATTCTGAAAACCAACTAAGGAAGCTACAAAACACAGACACTATCTGAAATAGCGTCCTTTCTGTTAAGTTAATCCTTTTTTTTACTGTTTGCGTGTAATATGAATAATAAAGTATAACAGGCTAACCTGTGGTTTTTCTCCAAATGAAACATCCCTGATGTGCTGATACATGCCAGTATTTTTAAGGTTATTCTCCTCTTGCCTGGACAGGATAAACTGCATTTAGGTCAATCTGAGGAACTGATTAATATTGTCACAAGAACAATGTGTTCTATAGTGGTGTCTGACTTTGCCTATCTATTTATAGTTCCTGGTCCAGCTCGCTCCTAGACAAACAGCCTGTCATGCCTTTTCTTAACGTGCTCCAAATGGTGACTTTGAGCTGTCCTTCCTCTTTCTTTTCCAACTGGGAGATCAGAATTACCCTAGTTTCTAAGTACATATATTTGAGTACTGCAAAACTAGATCCCACTGAAAATAATTTGTTTCATGGTTTGATCAGTGCCCTAGATGTACATTTCCTAGGAATTTATGAAGTAAATTCTATAGCATTGTATCATCACTGTATATTCCACAGCTTTTTATCAACGTGTTTTATAAGATATATAAGATATACTTTTTGTAAGATATACTTGATAGCATTTTATGTAGCCACTTTATCAGACAGCATAAATAGCAGTTTAACAGCAAACATTTAGGGCATAGGTCATGGCATACAGTTGCCTACAAATATATGCACAAACAAACAGTGATAGATGACGTGAAGAACGTTAACTCTCATTATTCTGAAGAAAATAATTGCAAAACTGAACTTTCTGTACAGTATATCTTTTTGTACAAGGCAATGTACTGCACAATGATTCAAGCAGAAAGTTTTTCTGTTTTGCTTCTTACATGATAGAGTTCCTCGCTCCTAGGTGTATTTCCAGTCCAGCAGTACTTGTGACAAAATATTTCTGTATATCCTGCTAATGTATACTCACTTTTTTCTGATATAGTTTCTGCTTTCTCTCCTCACAAATCAGTTCCAAGTCGTCTGACATAAGATGCTCCTGCAGAATTGTTGTCCCTGTCCTTACTCATCCAAGATCCCTGCAGTCAGTGCACTTCTGCATCATTCAAAGATGCTCTGCAGCCACACTCCCCAGGCAAAGTCCACAAAATTAACTAAGGCATTAAACAAAGTAGGGTACCAAAATACAGAAGTGAGAAGGGTAAAATTCATATGTTTCCCTGGTAGTGGGAAGAAGTCAGAGGAAAGGAAGCGCAAAACTGATGATTTATTTTTGTATTTGTTTCCATGGAAACTGAACAAAAAAAACCCCAATAACTTCTAGGGGTTTTTTTGTACTTCTTAAGGGCCCACCATATTTGCTAAGCTAACCATGAAATACAGAATCATTAGTAGACCTCCAACACTTGTAAAATATTAAAAAGGAAATAAGGAAGGCAAAGAAGTTAATTTGGAGAATTTAAAGTGAGGCTAAGAAGGGTTGGAAGCAATTTCTTTGGTCTGAAAAGGAGAAGGGCAGAATAGCTAAATGATCCGAAATTTGACTGAACAGTCTTGATATGACTTGGTAGGAAAAAAACACTCAAAACCCCGACTCAACAAAGATTTTATAGCACAAAAAAACCCCCATTGAAAACAGCTTGTTTAAATCATCATTGGATAAAAAAACACTGAAAGTGGTGTAAAGTGCTAAATGAACACCATTATTGTCCCCCATTTACCAATACAGTGACCTGTAAAAGCAAGGAGTTCTGGAAGTCCATCACCTTCTAGAGTCTTTCTAAACCAGCATCTCAATCTACTCATTAGAAGAGTAACGATGCAGAAAGCACACATACATATTCACACATTCAATCAAAATGACAAAACTTTAGAGGCAAGACAGATTTCAAAAGTTGCTTAGTTTATGCTGTAATCCTTTTTTCAACAGTTTCTGTTTTAAAAATATACTATCTTAAATAATTCACATTTTCCTGTAAGATGCATTTAATTTTTTATTGAATTTATTAAAATGTAGAAGAATTGTGATGAGAAAATTTTATTTAAAAGTGTACAAGGTCAAACCTCCTACATGCAAAATACCAGGCCTTGCAAGTTCGTTAATATGTAAGATAAAACCAACAGTGCACCCTGTCTTGAAGGCAAGAATATTGGCACCCATAAATTGAGAAAGTAGCATCTTGAGGGTGACATCCAGCTGCCTATTGAAGTTCTGCACATACAGAAACTTCAGACAGATTTCAGATTTCTCATTAACTCTTCCATCTTAAGGTTAAGGAGGAAAATATTATATTCAAATTTAGTTCAGGGTACAGACTACACAGAACACTCGGGTGTGATACATGCCACCATGTCTTCTTCTAAAAACATGCTTTTGACTAATTTTTTTTTCAACTATTAAGTAATTCTTTACAGTGATGCTTAGTGCTCAGGGTAAGACTTCATCAGCCAAAATTGCAGAGTACCAACACCCTTAATATTTATAGGATTAAACAAAAAATAAAATACATGCAAAGATGTGAGTTTCACAGTATATACCTGATCAGAGAAAACAGTGCTTATAAGCATTGCTGAAGGAGAGGATGAACAACAGGAACCAGGTTTCCTCCTTTGTGTATAGTTGGGAAACCTATGTGACTAAGGTACTGTGCAACTCGAGCATGGCAAATTATGTCATCTGTCCCTCAGTATTTTTTGTAAAAGTAATGATTTTCTCATCATTTCAGGCACATTAATCTGTATAGTAAAGTCGAATCATGTTTCTGCAGGCTAGTAAACAGGGTAATAGAAATTTCAGTACTGGTTTGCTGTTGATGCATGAGATAAATTCTCAAGTAAGCTCTCTGTCACCCTGATGCTCCACAGCGATCGCTGGATAACCAAAGTCTGCAGTTTTCTCATAGCAGCAGCCCTTAATCTAAAGAAACTTGACCCATGAAGAGCAAGTCCTTCACATCCTGTTACTATTGATATTGCCAGGTCAGTTACTAGAATGTCTGCTGAAGCTGCTGTAAAAACTTTTATTTGATAGTACAAAGGTAATTTCCAGTGTGGAGGCAAGTGATGATATCATGATTGTGTTCTCATGAACTGCTTCATATCATGACCATTTAGTAGCACTGAATATTTTTTCTTTAGGTCTGATAGTCATAATTTGCAAGTAGCACCTTCTGCCTACCGAGCTGTTGATGAAATATGTGACTGAAAAGTCACATAACTGTCTGGCTCACATTACGCTTCCCATGGTGCATCACAAGAACAAAAATGAAAACATCTCAAATTTTGTCAGACTGCCAAAATTTCTCATATATTCTGAAATCAAATCAGCTTTTCTGCTCCAGGACCAGCTGAAGGGGTAACATAGCAGGGCACAATGCACACATGATGCACAAACTGGTGACGACATTCTGACACAGGCGACTGAGAAGTTGATATGCCACTTACAAATAAGAAAGAACTGTCTGGGGATGTGAAGGTCAGGGACAGTCTTGACAGCAGTGAGATGCAGGAGTTTAAGATCCCAAGAGAAGGGAACAAGCAAAATACCAGGATCTCAATCCTAGATTTCATGAGAGTAGATTTTGGACTGTCCAGGGACCTACTTGGAGGAATTTCATGGGACATGTTATGAGAGAGAAGTGAGAGCCAAGAAAGCTACTGATTTTCAATTTAATATATAAGCACATGTAAAAGTCTCCCCTTTGTACATATTGGTATTCAGTAGTTTTTCATTAAGAGAACATACATTCCTTTAATTTAGTTTTCATTCTTATTCAAAAAGACCCTTTAAAATTATCAACTTTGCAACATTCCAAAACTGTATCAGGGTCTCCTTCTCTCCAAAATTTCTCATTTAGAAATATCAGATTTAAATGATGAAAAAAAGAAACATTTTCCATAAGACAGATGACAAATAACACAAACCATTAAAAAATGTCTATCATAAAGTATCTTTCTGACATCCAAATTGAAATCTAATACTAAGTAAAGGAGCAAAAGCTGATTATATTCTGATCCATTTCCTATGAATATATGTTTAAATATTATGCAATATACTATTAGCACCATTTTTCAAAAACAGGTTCTTTCTTGTCTTTCATTTTTATTCATAACCAGAGGAAAACATTAAACTCTACATGTACCATCTGGCTTATTTTATTACTCCCCTTTCTTTATCTTGTCATGTTGCTCACCTTAACCGAATATGGAGAAGAAAAAACAACAAATATGGAGAAAAAGCAATTTAAGCTCAACATGTGAGTGAATGTACCCAGACACAAGGCCTGATTATGGAGCTTTCCCCTTATACAACTAATTTTAATCATGTCAGAAAGACTCTATGGCCTCAGGGGTAAGAGGAGAAGGGAGAAAACAACTCTGCAAACTGTCTAAAGGAAAGATAAAAGCTGCAATTTTAGTTCTGTAGGGGTCACTGAAAGGGTTACTGTAAGGGCATCTGTTTACATGGAATCTCAGCTGCAATCACAGATCAGCTACAGAGACACAGGAAGATCCATATTCTCACAGATTCAAAATGATGAAATAATGAGTAAGTGAAAGAAAATGCATAAACATGGGGGTTGGAAGACAGACAATTTCAGCTATGCTAATTGTCATAACTTTTCTGTCAGGATATAAAAATTTCAGGTAATACATGGATAAAACAAAACTCTGGCTGATAGACTTGTAAAAGAAATTCCTTGCATGATATGGGTAGCAGCAAACAGAGACAAAATAATTGCAGCACTCCAAGACCTCCAGAAAGGTCAAAGGCTGTTAAAACTCAACAACATAAGATGAAAAAATTGTACAGTTTTCTGTTTTCACTCTTGTATGTTACACAAGATGAACTGCAGCATTGAAAACTTGTTTTGGTATGTGTTGTGGTTTTTTTTCTTGGTTTAACCTGGAAGAGAGAAGACGGAGTTGAATATCATTCTAGTAGTTAATTAAAATCCACGTTGGTTTGGCACTTCTGGAAGCTGCAATCACATCTGGCTAAACTACAGTTACAAATAGTCCTTGCATAAAATCAGCTCCTGTCTAGGCAGGGCATTACTTAAAGTGGTCCTCATTACATTTGATGACCTTAAAAAAAAATTTTAAAAAAGGCTAAATACAGTGGACCAACAGAGAGAATGCAAGAGTAAATTCTGAAGTACTTTGCTGGGTTTTGACAATCAGGAAAGAAATAAAGATATTCTCTTTGCTGCTTTTTTGAACCAGGGTGAACCTATTTCAGCAGTATATATGTAAATGTACACACACACACAGAGCTAACTCTGTCAGCATTTTTAAATAGTGAATACAAGCTTCACTGCTCCCACAACTACTGTCTGTGTGCAGGCTTACACTGGTCCTAGGGAAAACCACAGAAAGGCTGGATATCGTGGGGAGACAATCCAGACCAAGACATTTATTCTTTGCTGTATTGCCTTTCAGTACCAAGAAGAGTTTGATTCCATCTTTCAATAGGGAAAATTCTCTCAATCTCCTTGACTCGAGAGATGAGCACCATGGTCTATTTGCAACATTTCTACATATTTATAATTCTTTCTCCATAGCCATAATCCATACATATAATCAGGATATTGTATTTTTAGATGGAGAGTGGTACATCAAAATGATTCTTTTCCTGTTTATGAGCTTTACAATTAGTACATACATATGCATGTATGAACAAGACAAGATGTTGCAATCCAAACTAAAAATAAAATACCAAACTCTAAGTTTATGCATATTTTTACAAATATTAAAAGCCATAATTGCATAAATGTTGTCAATGCTACACTAATATACTAATGATCAGCACATGAGACAGCTGGCAGTATTTCACAAGAAATATATCAATATGTTTTTCTTGGTAACCTATTTTTAATCACCCTTATATTTTAAGTAAGAGACAGTATGGGAAATAATAAAGGAAATTGAGTAAAAGCTTGAGGCTAACTTAGAAACAGGCAAGGGCTATCCTATTTTGTGCTTTTATGTACTTTTATAGTCTTTTAAATTTCTTCTAATTGCTTTTATGTGCAACTTTTTCTTTTACATTTTCTTTTCTCCACTCCATGGCATGATAAAGCTACTGAATACTGATATTTTTAATATGAAAAAAAGAATCATGTTTTTATATGAAAAATAAGAATTTTTTATATGAAACAAAAGAATAATATTAATAGAAATATCCTTCTTTCTTCTTAGACAAATTGACAGTAATATGGTAAAAAATTGAAATGATTCCTCAGTGTTGTAAAGAAACAATAGCTTTGACAGTTAAAGACATTAATGACATCTCATGTGGCATTTATAAAGACATCTTGCGACACTGCCATAATTATTTCAGTCATCACTATATCCTATCAGCATCCACGTTTACTATCTTTTTACTTCTCTTATATTTCTCATATATAGTTTCTTATATAGGAAGTGGGAAACGTATTGGGACATTCAATTTTGAAAAAAAAATTGTATTCTTCTTCAATCAATTAACTCCTACACATTTTTATCTGATAGTGCTATATCTCAGATTTCTTTAAATTTCAGGCTATACTTAAAATTTAAAATATAGACTTGAGTCTTCTTTGTAATAAAACATGTGGTATAACAGGAAATTAGTTACTAATCTAGTACCAGTTATTAGGCTGATATTCTACTGCAGAAAGAAATTGTATAGACAGTAAAAAAGTAGTATTAGAACCAGTAATTCAAGCCTAATGAAGCAACATTAGCACTTTTATGTTGTACTTTCTAATTAGAAAGTCTGTTAATGAAATTGGGGCATTTACTTAATTGCTGTGAACAATTATTTTCAAATTAAGCCAAGCAATTAAATAGCCTGATTAAGCTCATGCTACAGGCTTTTTAGTAGAGATATGGTAAAAGTGTCTTGCCTGTTGTATTATGCATGGTAGTCAAAACAGCAAAAATCTTCTGATTAGCCAATGCAAATTAAGTGCAATGCCATTTCACCAGGAATGTGAGAGAATATGCAAAAAGGGGAAAAAAAAACACTTTTGTCATGGAGTCCAAATAACAGCCAGAAAAACTCTTGTAAAAACTAGTCGCATTGGCAATATTTTCTCTTGATTTCTTCTGTACAAGGGAAGGTCAAGGAGATGAATGCATATTTATCTTGCATTCCATGTAGCAGGGATGATGAAATAAAATGCATTTTCCCATTAAGGCCACAGTTAATGCTGAAAACCCTTTAAACCATTAGATGTCTCCTAGCACTTCACGTAGGAATTTTTTCTGATGAACAAACTGAGATAATTGAGTAATCTGAATAAGTTATAGAAGTAATAGTAAGATTGTAAGGTGATATGTATTACTTCATAAGACATACATGTTTCTTTTTATAAAACACAGGACCCCATTCATCAATGCAGGACACTGGATGTAGAGTTGTGTCTCACGTGAGATACAAATCCTGTTCTATGCTACTGCTTTCATTCTAATGATAAAAATGCATTGAAACTTGGAAATGCAAATTTTCATTATTCAGTAAACTAGATAAGAATCTATTAAGAATATATTATGTTTACAGTACTAGAATACCAGGGAGAAAGAAACATTATAGCAAGACAAAAACTGAGATAGTGCTCCCTTTCATCAAGTAGTATTTAGATACAATTAATTTTCTACTAATAGCACATTGAATAATTAAAAAATAAACCATTTAAAAAAACAGATGCTCTATACTTTTCATGAAAACTCTGGAAAGTGATTAAAAATAACTGACTTCACAGCATTAGTTTAACATATCCTAAAATAATTCTAAATTTCACTTTATTGCAATCATTCAACATGTGTTTATTATTATTCTTAAGTACTTAAGAAAAAAGATAAGAAATTGAACATGATCTAAATATCAAGCATATTCTGAAATAGTTTGATCAAGGACTTAAAAAATTAAGACTACAACTTACCTAATGAAGTGGGGTGGTTCTAAAATATTTTAAAAAATTAAACGGAAAAGTTGGTCTATGACTTGAATTAATGTTCCTGAATCAGAATCTGTTTTAACATGCCACGTTGTCTTGGATTCAGAGATCACTCAGTATGAAATAAAATGTGAAAAGCGGGAAATAAAGTAAGATAAAGAGAAAAAAAGAGAAAAAGAGAAGAATTACAACACGATCACTCTCATTAAAAAGAAAGCTAAGTAGTAGTTATATTTTGCTTGTGATTTGAAAGTGTTTGATTGAAGACATAAGATGTTCTTTCTTCGCACTCCTTTGAAATTACAGCAATCACCTTAAACACTTATCAATCAAAAATTTCTGGTTATTGGCAAAAAGTTGCTTCTGTTCTTTTTTATTAGGAAAACTAAGACTAACACTGGGAAGTGGATCACTATAGTGTTGTATCATTCACATATTATAAGCATTCATGCAACTTATTCATTGCAAAAGTAAACACATTATTCAGGTTTGAATTGAACATGGGAAAGGAGGAACCCATGATTAAGTGCTATGAAAAAGCTGAAGAAGTTAATTATTGTTGGAAGATAAAAAGTTTACACAGCTTAATGCTCCAAATTGCCTGCCACTAAGGTAAACATCTTACATCAAAATCAGCATCTCTGCAAACAGTTTTGTCATGTGAATTTATTTTATACATTTCTTCCCTTTTAGACTGATCATTGTTTTTCCTCTCTCAGCAAATAGTCAGAGCCCCAAGGCCACCACAGGACTTTCCAAGCTCAATCTGGGTTTAGGATTGACTTGCTGCAGGAAGGCATGCTCACACCCTGAAGACAAAGGCCAGGGTCTTTCAGTGGATGCTTTTCCCCACCACAGAACCCTGCATCTGCTGAGCAGTATTTTGGTCACACAACCACCATGGTTACTGTCACTAGACAGGTTGTAACACCCTGGACACTTAGATGAGGTAAACTGAGGTTCCTCTGCTCTGGGTAGGGACAAGGGAGAGATTCTAACCAGATATTCTCAAGAGGTGAAAATGATGCAAAAGTTTTTCCAGCAAAATACAAAAAGTCAAGGAACTTTGGCAGAAGACTTAGTATTATATAAAGCATTAACTTAGCCATTCAACTTAGCAAACTAAGTTTTGTCGGCACACATTTGATGTTACTTTCCATGAAAAGAGTGTTAGAGGAAGAAGAAAGGGAGAAAGACAAAAAGACAGGAAAGATTTATAAAGACAGACATAGCTACCAGCTCCTGGGTTCCAGTGACATAACAGATAGAAAACTCCAGGATAAAGAAGTGCTAAAGAACAATGTGCTTGATTCCTGGTGACCCTTCTTAAACCCTTGGCCCTTCGTGGGTTTTCCTCACAGGTGGGACTTCCAGTCTCTCAGACACTCAGGGGCTGGGTTAGAAACACTGAGAGTCATGCTTAATTGATTTTTGCCTTTTTTGCTTTAATACATTCTCTGTATTCCTTACATGTGTATTCGTAGCTCTAGACCCTATTATTGTATTCATAGCTACATTTTACGTGCTCTATTAGACACAAAGAAAAAATAAATTCCCCAGCAGCTCCAAGCCTCAGGATTCCAAGATAAGGCCATCTGAGAGCCAAGGTTGAAACCACCTCTCTGAGACATATTTTCATAAACAAAGTTTAGTTCCTATCTAAGGGAGAAGCGCAGGGGGAATTCAGAAAAGGGTAGAACCAGGGATGAATTACCTCATCACTTATGTCTCTAAATGGGGATTCTTGTTATTTATGCTAATTTTCTAAACATATAAAAATTGTTTCCATTTTATGTTATTATGTGCATCTTCAGTGCTTTACATCCAGCAAGATGTGTGCCACCATAAGGATCCTTTTAAAGGTAACCCCTTTATATCACCTAACTGTGTCTGGCTCGTGACTTTAGGACCAGTGAAAAGGCATCAAGGGGCTGCCTCCAGTGTGTCATGGCTGGCAGACACGGCAGGGCTGGGGGGCATGGGGGACAGGGCACTGTCTCACCGAAAGCAAGGCCTGACCCAGCCCCCTACCACACACACAGAGGCATTCCAAAGTGTCTGGAAACACCAATCTTTCCATTCCCTGACACCTTTTATGTGGGACTGTACTATCTGGACAAGGCCACTGCCCTCTATGCTCTCTTGTCAGCCTTAACCCCTTGCATGCCTCCTCTTGCACAGCACAACCGTCTTTCTCCTCTGAGACTCCACTACACGAGTATTCACCCATAGAAACAGCCATTCTTGTCAAAAGACAGTCAAAGAAAACAAACATGCCAAATGGATATGTGGTAAAGCATTAGATAAATGTCGCATAAATTTCCTAGACCAACATGCTACTTTAACATATTTCCACAGAACAAACCATGATGGAAAACACACTAGAGTAATTACTGATGTCACAAATAAAAAGAAAACAACAAAACAGATATTACAATCTCTTCAGTATGGAATTAATTAAACCACAGATTCAAAATAAAAGCAAGTCATTAATATCTTCAAAGTGAGATAAGACATATATGTATTTATTTATTTTAAAGCCAAATTGTATAATGATTGCATTGATACATAAAAAATGGCAATATACTTTATAGTTTGATCTACTAGATGATAACACAGTACAGTATTTAAAACTACATAACAAAACAGACTTTTTAAAAGTGTCTTCAACCTGAGTTTTGCTACCCTGTAGCCCTGTAATACAGAGTATTGTCATTGATATTAAAAGGCCTCAAGATTTTTACTGACTTTGGAAGTCTCAGGACTTGTCAGGCTACCTCTTTCTGAAATTTTCATCTGCCTGCACCTTTGTTTTGCTTGGTTCAGCTGCAATAATCCTCTTTCTAATTGACATGGGGTAGCTATGGCTAATTTTTGTTGATGCTTTCATGGTGTGATCATGGTTCTAGAGATGACAGTAGCAGGCAATTATGCTACAATGAGATATTTATGACTCAAATATAATGTTACAGTATAGAGAAAAAGAAGCCTGGCGTGAGAGCAGAGAGTTCACACCAGGAGGTGTCCTCACAGGAGATCTAGGATACAGCACAGGGGAATACAGGCATGGGATAAGAAGAGCTGGGACACAAAGCTAGAGAAGAGACTTCTTCACCATAAGCAACTTTCCACATGCCAGTTAAAGACATGCAGACTGCAGCTAGACAAATCTGAGTTGGTTTTAGAAGGAACAATGGGAACTCATATCTAACAGCATCTAACATCCACAAAAGGCAAAATATCTGTTGAGATGTAACATGGAGCTGCAGACTAACAAAAAAAGGAAAGTTTACAAGGCATGTTAGAAACCATATAGGAGCAGACCCAGACGAAACTAAGCCATGTAAGAAAGAATGACCGAGAAAGAGTACAAAAAAAATCTGCCTTTTAGGAGATTTGTTTGTAGGAGAGGTGCTCTTCCCTCTGATCCTCTTCCTGACCCTCCTCTGGACTCACTCTAAAAGTTCCATGCCTTTCTTGTGCTGAGGACCCTAAAGCAGGGTGCAGTACTCCAGGTGGGGTCTCATGTGAGCCAAGGAGAGATGGGGAATCACCTCCTTTGACCTCCTGACATAAACATGATCTCAGACTTCCACTAGCACTCAGCAATACAATCTTTCTGCATCTTCCAGGGACTGCTAACCTGTTCCTAAGGAAAGTCAGTTTTTGTTATTTGTTTGTTTGTTTAAGGGCTTGAGGGGTTTGTTTCTTGGGGGTTTGGTTTGTTTTTATTTTTAATTAGATTACTTCAAATTATTTATGGTTCTGAATAAAACTGGTGGAGCAATGCCTCTGCAAATGGGGAGTAAGATAATAATAAAGCTGGTATGATCTGCCCCATTTATTTCACTTATTCATATATTCTGATGCTTCCTAAATACAGAAATATGTATTAACTAAGAGTACAAAGGGAGAGGAAGCAGAATTTATTTGTATCAATGTTTTTCCTATTGAAATAATAAGTATGTATCTACCACAAAGGCATTCCCAATGCAGGCACAACTACATCTGAAGACCTACAAGCATGCTCTGTTACACTGAGGAATTAATCTAAAGAAAATAAATGCATTTCAGGGAATGTTGGAAATATAGTATTTTGAACATTAAAAGAACTTAATAAGGCAGACACCTTCTTGAGGTAATTAGGCTGTGAACTAGGTCTGAATCACTAAATTTGCTTTTCTAATCCGAATTTTATACTTACTGCATTTGCCACTATTTTATCTATTGCTTTAAATAAAGACCTAAGCTGAGGGGAAAATGAGTCACTGTTAATAGTGAATTGTCCCTACACAAAGCCCAGGAGTTTCTGGATTTGGTAGCTATGTTTTTATCATATCACTCCATCTGCTATGAAGAAGTAAGTCCTTGTAAGCCATTTTTCATACATGTCTTTACTTAATAAAACTTCCCCAGTATTTATGTATGTGGGGGAAAGAAAAGAAAGAGTTTGAAATGATAAAAGTATTCAGACATTTGTCACACATCAAGCACAGTGAGAAGAGGAATCTGAGAATCAGAAAAAAATCCTGCTAATTACACTCAGGGGCAAAAGACTTTGAAAGCACAATACCCAAAAGAAATAAATGAAACAAAAACTGAATTATGCTTTCCAAAAGTCTTTTATGCATATGTCAGCCAAGTTAGGTATCATGACCTTGATACATGAAAAATATTAAATTAATAAAAACTATTCTGACAAAAGAAGAGCAATTTTACTGACAAGTACTAAATTAACTGCCTTAACTGACTTCTCACTCCTTCAAAATAACAAAGCCTTTTGGTTCTTCAGTGAGCTAATAATTCCAATTTAACAAAGGAAAAATCAATTTATCGCTGTCTGGTATTTGAGCTTTCCTTTTCTGTGTGTGCATATACGTGAATTAGAGGTTTTAAATTCTTCATATAATGATTCTTATGTTCTGGAATTAAAAAGTATTTAAAAAATTGACTGAATTTATACCAGAATATTTTTTTCTTCAATATATAATCCATAATATATATCTTCTAAACTTGGTATCATGATTTTTAAAAAAATAATAATGTTGGCTTTGGAGTTAAATTCCAGTCAGGTTATTTTTTTGCTGTAATTATTTCAGTAAGAGTGAAAGAAGAACTTCCAAGAGGGAAGGCATGTTTCACAACATGGTTTATCCCAGATAAAAATATTTGACCAGAGCATCACAGGCTACACTTCAGGAAGCTTCCTTTCCTTAATATTATTAGAATTTTTAGTGTTTTAAAAGTGCATATAGAAACCAAAGCATATAGAACTTTAGAAGAATCCTTACACTGAAGCCATTACAACTAAAGCTTAATTTAAAACACTGTCTTTGGAGATACAGATGCTACTTGGAAATCCCTTACTGGAAAATTTGGACATAATTAATAAGTGCATCACTTCTGAGCCCTGATATAGTTGATGACACAAATCTTTAAAGTATTTGTGACAGCGTGCTAAGCTTTGTAATATGAGAAAGAAGAGGTGGACTAAATCAAATTAATACTGGATTATATATATTTGCACACATTAAAAAGAGTTTTTTAATAATACACATCTTAATGCTATACAAATACATTCTTTCCTCAATTCTGCTTGCATGATCAGTGAAAAAAAATTAGACAATATTTGTGTTATTTGATGTATCAATTTTTTGTCTAAATTATTGTCTTGCACATTTTGTAGCATTTTATGTTTACATAAAGTACCAGGTACTTGTTGCAGCGCACGCCCTACAGGCAGAGTGCCCAGACCAGGAGGAGGTGTGGAGCTGTCTTTGTTACCCATGGGGGGTGGGGGAGCCCGGGCATTCCTTCCCAATTTGCAAATGTTCTGAACTGGGACACTTCATTGGACTCCCTGGACATCACCGCACCCCTGGAGCTACCTGCATTAGAAGAGTGCCAAAGCCCCACCTAAGCCATAAAAAGCATTGCTTGAGGAAACCTCGTGGCATTTCGGGAGTGTGTAGCAGTGACACAGACCTGTGGTCTCTGGCACAGCTTTTTCTCTTTAGAGAGTTTTTTATTTTGGAAGTTAATAAACCTATTTTGTTTCCAACACTACCCGAGGTGTCTTTCCCACTCATTTGAAGCCGACGGGTATTCATAAGACAAAGAAACCCAAACGGGGATGGGAGCTCCGAGAGCTCATAACATCTGGCTCAAAGAGAAATCCCATCAGATACCGTGACAAATCAGGACACTGTTCTCACTAGTGTCACTCTTAATCTCAAGAGCTATGTTACATAGTAGATATGACTATGCTTATATTTATCTATGTCAATAACATAGATATTCAAATCTGTGGTGTTATCACAAATGAGAAATTACATTACAGACGACAGCAATGAAAAATCTGAAGGAATGAATGCCTCTGGGAAAAAGTTAGTTATTAGGCATTAATTTTTAGGGATTAATTATGAAAGAGTTATGACTTGCAACAATTAACATCTTCATGAGACAGAAATGATTTGTAGACACTGACAATATAATATGGAGATCTTAATTTGTCCTCTTTGAGGAGTCCCTAGGGACAGTTACTAATGCAACAGAAATGTTGCTTGTGTTTGTACAGCACCTAGAGCCCCTCAGAACCATTTATTAAGCTAGAGGAACTAACAAAAGTTCAATTTAAGAAACCTTTCAGAAAGGGAAACCATAAGAATAATAAAAATAATATGAATATGTGAAACAAATTATTATGTAATAATCTAGAGTTAAATTACTTAAAATATGCAGTGAGGAAGCAAAACTTACAGGAAAAATGGAAAGGAATTTTACTCTTCCCCTATGCACACTTGTATCATACTTGATAGAAACAAAAAATTATGTACATCTGGTAAAGTATCGGTAATTTTTTAACCCTTATAATAAAATAAATAGCTCTAGAAAAGCTGAGATAAAGAAAGTTGTTTTCTTTTAAAAAAAATCTCTTGTTAAGGGAATAAGGGGCAATTCTCTATGAACAATGATCAAAAGGTTTATTCCAAACTCAAGGAATTTAAGTGTATCTAAGTGCATCTAGGATGGCCTTAGAGTATTCTGCAAGACCCTCACCTGTTTTTCTTTATTTAACTTGGTTTTTTTTTGGTTTTTTTTTTTGAAAAACAGGGGAAAAGCTCTCATGAAAATGTTTGAATTAAAATACAAGAAAAGTTGTTCAAATGAAGTATTTGTTTTTTTCTTTCCATAGACACCAATGCATTCTATATGGTGAACTCTGCTTTAAGATTTAGAGATCTATAAGTCACTGATATGTATGGTATTTTACAAATTGGATGTTTTTTCCCATGGTGTAACTGAGAATCCTTCTGTGCTATGAAGTAATCTGTCTCACAAAAGCTGTAGGCAAAAATCAATAATTCTAAAAAGGAGAAGTTAGAGTGTGAGAGTCCAAACGGCTGGGAGAGATGTGTATTTTGAAAGAGAGAAATTACTTCAATAGAAATACATGATGCTAAGCGCTGTAACATGCAAAGGAAATGGTGGAATAAAATAAAATTAAAATATAATTACTTCAGTAGAACATAATTAAACCAAGCCTTTAAAAAAAGTAAAAATGGCATACAGAAAATGTAATATGGAGTGAATTCCAACAAGATTGAAGTTGTATGGTTTCAGATTATGGTGTTAAGAATATGGAGTTGGCTCTGTGTACAACCCTTCCTCCTCTGCATCATTATTTGGGAAACGAGGCTGTCTCATCAACATGAGATCCTTTGTTATTCTTTCAACAATAATTCTACAAAATTTTAGTCAGTACCTCCCTGAGACTACTACTTTAACCACAACTTCAGCTTGGTCTCTAGAAAATCTTTAAGTCAGGCATTGACACATTTTCATGTATTGTTATCTCAACTCATCCCAGAGGATTATCTATGACCATCATTCTGTTGAGCACCATCAAGCCTATAGAAAGACTTTAAGGAAGTTCACTGTGGAGCCTGGCACACATCCTATCCAGCCATTTGTTTCTGTATTCAGACAATGTATCACAGAGGCTTGCTGCTGCTAAATGAGGTCCCGGAAGGCAGAGCACTTTACCAGCATCTCAAAATCTGTCAAGAGTTGTTACTGCCTGCTCAATTTTTCTATGCCATTTAAAGACTTATGCATTCTGAAGACCATTGTTATTTCTTCCACTTAATCAGCTCCCCTCTCTCTTGCTTTTCCAAAACATATATATCTATTTTGAAATGTGTTCTTCCTTACTTTATATTATCAATAAATATATTGTAAATCCTAAATTTAAAACTATAATTGTCAAGATAAGAGGACATAGGAATTTTCAACATACCAGACATTCCTTATTGCAGCCTTTCTGATTGCTGGCCATTCTCTTTTTCACTGATGAATGGTATTTACTTGAAAGTATGCACAAATTATAGATCTTATCATAGGTCTGTAACTAATCTTTGTTTAAATTCATGCTCAATGGTCTGGATTCTCATTCCTCCCTTGAACGCCAACCTACTCTGCTCCCTAGATATTCCTTAGAGCAAAGCATTCTTGGATCCCTTTCCAACTCTGAATATTTACCTTAAGTGTCCTTGACATTGTCCCTATCATACAAGTTATTTCTCTTCTAAGATCTTCCCTCCCAATTCTCAGACCTAATTATGCAATCACTAAAATAAGTTGCTTGGTCCCACAAAAATCTCAGTCCATAGCTCCTTCTGTCCAATCTTTTTTTTTCCAACTTATCCACACTCCATCCTTAGCTGTACAAGACATCGTTTGGAGAAGGAAGGCTTCCTAGACGTCAAACAGGATTCAAGATAAAGGGGACAGAGGGGTAAGACCATCTAAAGTGTTCTACTTGAACTGGTCAGCAAGAGGGAGGAGAGAGCTGCTAAAACCAGTGCGAGTAACTAATGGAAAGGTAAGAGAATGGTGGCTCTCCAAGTCTCCATTTGTGTGACTGCTGGTCACTGTACATAACAAGACTCCTAGACTCTTTCAGGCAGTAGATTTCAACCTCTGTCATGTCCTCATCTGCATGTGCCACTGTTTTGATGGTCATTCACAGGAAGGCTGTTAAAACTTCAGTTCAAGAATATACTGGTAGCCACAAAGATAGTGTTCAAAATGCTGAATTTCACAGAAAAATAAGTATTTTCAGCTGCAATTCACAGTTTATACATGGTGCAAGATGCATTGCATCTTAGAGGTTTTGGAATGCTGTGCTCATCAAAAATAGTACAGCTTCCCTGTGAGAAGGTTTGTACAGCTCCCTTGGAATCACGGTGGGGCAGATCATTTGTTTAATTCCACTGTGAAATCTCTGCAGTTCCCAGAATTCCTAACAGCAGCTGCTCCTCGGCTGCATCACAGCAACAGTAGTAAACATGAAAAAACCTCATCCATGAGAGTGACTGTGCTGAGATTTTTAATGGAAAATTTACATCCTCTCATTATACTTCCTTACCTCACATAGTCTCATGCTGATGGATAGTCTACACATGCTCATTTTACATGTAAGTAACTGGGGAGTGGGAATGACAGTGAACCTTGAAATCATGTTGCACTTTGGAAATGCCTATGAGCCTTGCAGAAAACAACAACAAAAAAGGTAAAACATTTCAATTTTGTTTGCCTGATGAAAAACTCTGCAAAGATTTTAACTTCTTCATACTGTTTTTAACACCCAAAATCATGTGAAAAAGTTCCTCTGACCAGCAGGTATGCATATTAGATATTGTGCTGCTCTAAGGCAAAAAAAATAATGGATAATTAGAACTGGTGATGTTTTCAAGCACTTTCTGCTTGTGATCTTCAACATTAACTTAGATATAAATGTTTCATCATCTTTTTATAACTCATATTTTTACCATTTGCTTAAAAGAAATCACAATAAAATAACTATGATATATCTTAAGATATTTTAAGATATATTTTACCAAGTCATTATCCATAAAACCTACAAGCTAAACTCCAGATCTGGAAGTAATTCTGACAGATCCTTGCACTTGTAAATGTCTCTGTAACATCAGTAGGACTCTCTGGGGGCCACTTCCATGAAGTGAATTCAAGTATATCTCAATCTTTTCCGTGTCTGGGAAAACATTTGGTAGATTGCCTAAGCTACAAAGAGCTGAAAAAAGTTCTCTGTCCTTTTCATCCACATGTTTCTTAGGAGGATTTAAGGAGTTAGATAACACTTAAAGAATAAGTAAATATTGCTCAAATGTTTTTCAGATTCCTTTTGACTTTGGCATTTGCACATTATTATAGAGATCTTTCTTTAGTTTGCCTACATAAGCACTGAGCAGAGTATCAGATCAAATATGTTATTTTAAACTAATATTTTGATCTTAAATTTTGATCAACCATATTTGATTTACCACAATAGTCATCTCTGTTCCCTCTGTTCCTTGTGTAAATAGCATTATTATAGCATAGATGAAGAATACTAATTTTAGATTTTTCCTAAAAATAATTCATGTATATATATATATATATATATATGCAAGGAAATTGCTGGGAAAAAATTCAAAGCCACAGCAAAATAGACCACATGGAATAACTTTAAAGTGCAGCCCAGGAATTAGACCTGCTGTTGTTGCTGATTCATGTGCAGCTTATTGCCCACCAGGACCCCAGGCCCCTTTTAACAAGGCACCTTGCCAGCCAGACACATGCTGACCTGTAGTGGCTTTTTAGTTATTTCATCCCAGGTGCAGGAATGAACACTGTCTTTTATAAACTCCACACTGCTCTCACTAGCTCACCTTCCGTCCCGCCAGGTCTCTCTGTGGGATGGCTTGCCCTTCTGACGTGTTCACCTCACCACAACGTTTGGCACCACCAGGACACTTGGTGAAGGTGCTTTCAATCCCATCACCCGTGTAATTTATGAACATGTGAGACTGAATGGGGCCCAGTATCAATACCTCAGGGACCTAACTTGTGACAGGATGCCAGCCTGAACAAAACCCATTGGTCACCACACTCTGGGTGTGAACTGTTAGCCAGTTTCCTACACTTCTCACGTACAACCCATTCCATCTGTATCTTTCTGGTTTGTTGAGGAGAGGCCATGGGAAAGAGTGCTGAACACTATACTGATGTCCCAGTAAAGAGATTAAGTAAGGAGGTATTTTTATGTCTCTCTGACGTCAGTAAAGGTAATTCTAACTACAGGGTTTTTTTGCTTATGTTCCAACTAAAATGTCAGAAAACAAAGAAAGCAACAAATAAAAAGCTTACACGCTTTTGTGGGTTGGCAAGAAATGTTGCATAAAGAGAAATGTAGTGCAGGAAAACTCAGTAAATGAGGATTATTACAAAATGAAAATGGATAGAAACTGAGAAGCAGTTTGCAGTGTACAACTGCCTCCACAAAGACATGCTGGACGCGCAAAGTCTCTGGAGTCTAGTACCAAAGCCAACTGAAAAGAAACAATCAAAAGAAATTAAAATCAGAAATGAAGATGAAATTACACTTTTCTATTTGTAGGTCAAGTTTGAAATTCAGCTTGTCAGGAATTGCCTGATTCTTTTCCTATTGATGTCACTAGATGGACTTAATGGTTTTCTAATTTAGCTCTCTAGTAAATTTAGGACTAGGTAAATTAAAGTATTTTCTACATTTAACAAGCACTTGTGTGATATATCAATAAAGAAAAACACTACTCTCTAAACCAGCTCAGAGGTATTATAAGAATTCAGCTTTAGAATTTAGAGGGAGCAGATCAGAACTGCACTGAACAATTTTTTTCTCTTATGATTTAGGATGTAATAGCAACCCCATGTTTGCATTCAAAGGAGCTGCACTGCCACAGGAGGTCCTATTCATACTGAGCCTCAAACAGACACTCAAACAATAATTATCTGATCCTAAAAAGGCATTTGTTAAGTATCTGGAGAGCTGAGGTTGTCAAAACCTTGTGTATAGTGTATTTGCAGAAGGGTTTTAGAATGTATGTGAGGTAAAAAGTAGTGTCAGCTTTGAAACCTATGACTGAACAATAAAACCTGCCTGTTCTTATATCCATGAATTGAATTCTGCCCAGTCATTGCAACACCCTTTATTTTTCATTCTTTTTTCTGTGGTACCATCATGGCCTCCCCATCTTTTCATATTGCTTCTTGTAATATTAAGGTTTCCCATACTTAAAGGTGTTCCACTTCCTCTTAATCCAGCACCTTATCTGACCTATGCAGCACCAGATGTTGAGCAGTTTTTAGAGTAAAACTCTCTGAAAACCTGGCCATTTTATATTCTCAGAAACTTAAAGCAAGAGAAACTTTGTCACTGCAGATGACATGCTGGTTTGGTTTGTTACTGAATTAATTTTTTTTATTGGAAAGACCAGAGGGAAGTGAAGATCAACATGCTGAATATCATTTCACAGCATGAACAGGTGTTACAAGGAGTTGATGGTAAATAATTGAGGGAACAGGAATATTATTTGGTCCCAGCCTGGTGTGTTTGTACTTTTGCAAACACTCTTTCATGAAATATGCACAAAATAAACATTTTGAATGAAAACCAATCAAACAAAACAACTAAAAAAACCTCCAAGCCCCAAGTAATCATATCTTTGCAAAAATAAAGAGGAGTCATGAAAGATACACAGTGCTGCTGAGACAATGTATTCTCCTTATTCTGAGCTGCAGTGAAAGATCAAAACTACCAATTTAGTAGGTCCTGTTGTGCAACATGGTGCAGTGCATGCTTGCAATGAACTGTTTACACTGGAATACTATCTGTTTTTAAAACACCTTTTCATAGAATCCTCGAGTCCTTTATATTGAAAAAGAACTTTAAGATCATCAAGTACAACCATGAACCTAACACTGCCAAGCCCACGACTACACCATGGCTCTAAGCACCACTTCTATGCATCTTTTAAATACCTCCAGGGACTGGGCAGCCTGTTCCAATAATTAATAATCCTGTCCATGAACAAATTGTTCCTAATATCCACTCTAAAGCTCCCTCAACACATTGTGAGACCATTTCCTCTCATTATGTCACTTGTTACCTGGGAAAAGAGACAAACCCCCACCTGGCTACTACCTCCTTTCAGGTGGTTCCAGACAACAGTAAGGTCTCCCCTGAGACCCCTTTTCTACAAAATAAATAACCCCAGCTCCCTGAAAGACCCCACACATGACTTGTGCTCACCAAATCTGTGCCCCTTTTCTGGTCATGCTCCAGCACCTCAATGTCTTTCCTGTAGTGATGGGACTGAAACTGGATGAAGGATTTGAGGTGGAGCCCCCACCAGTGCTGACTACAGGAGGAAAATCACTTCCCCTATCCTGTTGCCCACACTATTGGTGATAGAGGCCTTAATCCTTCTTCTTGGTCTCCTGGGCACACCCTGGCTCATGTTCAGCCACTGTTGACCAGCACCCCCAGGTCTTTTTCCACTGGACAGCTTTCTAGACACCTTGCCCCCAGCCTGTAGCCTTGCACAGGGTTGTTGTGACCCATGTGCTGGAACTGGCACTTGGCCTTGTTGAACCTCACACCATTGGCTTTAGCCATTGATCCAGCCTATCCAGATCCTTCTGCTTTTCCTACCCTCCTGTAGGTCAACACTCACACTCAGCATGGTGTCAGCTGGAAAGTCACTGAGGGTGCACTTAATACTCTCATCCAGATAATTGACAAAGATATTAAACAGGATTAAACACAATACTGAGCCTTGTGGAACTCCTCTTGTGACTGACTGCTAACTGGATGTAACTTCATTCAGCAGCAGGCTCTGGGATCAACCATCCAGTCAGCTTTTTACCCAGTAAACAGTGGATCTGACCCCCCCAAGACATGAGCAGATATTCCTCAGGAGAATTATGAGGGAAATGGTGTCAAAAGCTTTACCACAGTCCAGGTAAAAAACATCCACAGACTTTCGCTCATCCATTTAGTGGGACACTATCATTGGAGGAGATCAGGTCAGTCAAGCAACACTTCCCTCTCATAAACCTGTGCTAGCTGGGCCTGGTACCACAGTTGTTCAGAACATTCCATGTGATAGCCCTCAAGATGATCTGTTCTATGACCTTCCCTGGCACTGACATTAGATGACAGACTTGTAGTTCCCTGGATCCTCTTTCTGAACTTTTTGTATATTAAAGTGACATTTGGTAACCTCCAGGCAATCAGGAGGTTCCTCCCCAGTTAGCCAGGACTTTTCAGAAATGATGGAAAGCTGCTCAGTAAGCACTTCTGCCAGCTTCCTCATGTTATGATCCCACTTCTGCTGCAGCATGGCTCCTCCTCCATGGGTCTGCAGGTTCCCGACAGGAGCCTGGTCCAGCACAGGCCTCCCATGGGTTCTCAGTCTCCTCTCAGGTATCCACCTGCTCTAGCATAGGGATGGATATCTGCATCCCAGAGGTTCTCCAAGGGCTGCAGGGGCACAGCTGTTTCACCATGGTCTGCACCACAGGCTGCAGGCAACTCTCCAGTGCCTGGAGTGCCTCCTGCCCCTCCTTCTGAGCTAACACTGGTGTGTGCAGAGTTGCTCCTCTCAAAGGTCTCATCTTGCTTTTCTCTGGCCACAGTTACACCTGCCCAGTAACTTTTGTTTTTCTTCATCTTGAATATGGTATCACAGAGGTATTATTGCCATTTCTGTTTGGGCCAGCCTTGACCAGTGGCATGTCTGACTTTGGAGCTGCAGGCATTAGCCCTGCCAGACATGGATGAAGCTTCTGAAAGCTTCTCATAGAAGCCACCCCTGTAGGCCCCTCCCCTACCAAAAACTGTCATGCAAATACAATGCACATGGAAACATTAATTCCGACAAAGTCTGAACAGATTATTTTCTAAAGAATTCAGAACAGGGGAAAATATTTGCTTTTCTATCTTATAGTGTGCTGTAAAACATGAATTACAAACACATTGGCATTTGTATTAGATTTTTATTTTAACATTGTCAACTTTATTTCAATTAAAAATCTTGGTATCTCTGACGTTCCTAAGAGCATTCCATCATTGCAGTAGTTTGCAATATATACAATATATAAAACAGAACTCTCCAATATCTTTCATGTAAGAGTAAATAATGTGATAAGGAAGCTTTCCTCATAAGGGATAATGACCAGAACATTCTGTGTACAAAGCCCTTTGTACACAGGAAACACAGTAAGATGGTGTGGAAACAGTCAATGCTGGCACAACAGAGTGTAACAAAAGACAGATATCAAACAATACGACAATGCAGAAGAATGGGGACAGGGGAAAGTGGGAAGCCAGAGCATGAAGTCTTTGATGAGATATAGAATAGGAATTCTCTTCCCTTTCAGTACATAAACAGAAGTGTAGTAATTTGGGAGGGTGAGAGGCATGTTTACAGTCAAGAGTGCACTGAAACTCTATGTCTGGATATGAATCTATCAAATTTGTCCAAGCCTGTTTTATGGTATTTCAGCATTTCCAACTCAAGCTGGAAATCAGGAAGGAAATAATACTGTCAAAGCCTAAAAAGAGCTTAACATAAAGTTGGATTCCAAACACAAGCATAATTTTAAAGGTCTATCCTTCCATTATTTGTGAAATGATTAATCAAAAAATCTTATGAAATGGAAGAAAAGTAAATCCCTATAAATGTTGCTTAAAGACAGTGTTTATAAATACAAAAGGAAATACAATAAAAAATTATATTTTGTTTTTTCCCCTTTGTTGTCTGTTGTCCTAAATACTGTGGGTGGCGCTAGAAAAACCTGGTGAAAAGAAGCATGCACTTCAATACTTTCCGCAACAGGGCCACTGCAGATGGAGATAACACTTTTCTCTCTAAGTTAATGCCATGCAGATACCTTTGAGCCTAAAAAGAATCAGTTCTATATAAATTCAGTTTGATGATAATTCAGTACAAAGAAGACACAATATGAATGTTGGATATATTGCATTGAAGTCTGCGGGGGGNCCCTGCTGAGACTGCGGGACGAACGGTGACCCATCTCATCCATCCCTGCACCAGAACTCCTGCGTTCCATCTCGGAGTTCTTCCCTTCTCCTCAGAGGGCCTGTCAGAGCCACCTACGACAAAGACTGGCCCGGGGTTCGTGAAGCAAGGCCTTCCCCATCCCTCTCCCCGGCTTTGCCGCGGGGGTCCCTGACTTTTTTTTCTTTGTAGTTGGCGTTGTTGTTAATACCGTAGTTATTGTTCATTTGTATCTTGTTATACTCATTAGTAAAGGACTGTTATTCCTCCCCATATCTTGCCTGAAGGCCGCTTAACTTCAGTAATTTGGAGGGAGGGGGTTTCCAAGGGAGGCTACTGCCTTCCCCAGTAGATACCTGTCTTCAACCCAAGACAAAGTCCTGTTAGAAGAGAGAAAAACCCCACCTATTTACTTCTTTTAACACTGGTTAAAGCCAAGTCTTTGGATGGATTTACAGAATCTATTTCTGCACTGATCCTGAAAGAATCAAAAGCAATTACCAGAAAATGATAAAAAGGATGAAAGACAAATGCACTTCAAACACTTTTCATTCAGGAAACACCAGGATCAGACAAGTTGGCTGTGTTCCAGTTTCAGTATGTGTTTTCAGTCTAAGTTATTTTTGTTCTCTCTCCCTGTAATTAAATACAGTGTAAGTGGGGTGCAAGATACACCTTATCTCTGCAATAAAGTAATTCCCTTATTAATGGAAAGATAAGAGGGAATAAATTGGAACGAAGCTGACGCTTACCTGTGAATTAAGGCCTAAACAAGTACAGCAGTGAGACATTAATTTCATTTGTGTTTTTCATTATCTACCCCTGAGTTTTCCACTTAACATTTCTGTTTCTGATTTTATCCTAGGAAAAAGAGTATACACAGGATACTGTTTATACATAGTAGTTGCTTCTATTGGCATGAAAAAGAGACATTGTAAACTAGAAAATTATCAAGAAAATACTGTTTCTGACCTTAGCCTTAATCTTCAAACTAAACATTATAAAGAAATAGATTCTTAGGGTTTTCCAGATTTGGGCTGTTGTATGAAAATATATTTTATGTAACCACGTACTTCACCGATCTTATTGCAAAGCCTGATTCCTGTTCTCATTTTGTGACACTTCGGTATTAGAAGTCCAAAGTAGTAAGTAAAATCCATAGATCCTCACTCTATAGAGTAATTTTGTCTCATTTTTTTATCAGCATTGGCTAGTGACATGGAACTTGCATGGAAGGGCAGAGGTTTCTAGAGAGTCAAACTGAGTGAATATACTCTTCTGCTTGTAATAGTCACATTTTGGTAAGAAAAGCTGTAAAAATAAAATAAAATAAAATTAAATTAAATTAAATTAAATTTCTAGTTTGATGTAGTTATTAACCAGCATACAATGAGCAAAACATGGTATTGAGAGCCATGAACAATGTGGTTGACTAAAAGAAAAAAACAACAGTCAAATTACACAGCATATAGAAACTCAGACTAGAGAATCGAAAAACTCAACCTAGATGGTAAACCAAATTTCCAGATGAAGAAAGGAAAACACTTTAAATGGTACCAAAAATGAGTCTGTATGGAAGATAAGTGGATTTTTTCTATTTCACCAAAGAAGCAATGAGAGATGAGTAAAATGAATGCTAGAAATGAAACTTTTTTACACCTGGTAAAGGTGTATAATAAGTAATGTAACTCTCAAGTTAATGAGATGTAATTTTTCATTTGAAACCAAGAATCAAAAAAACCCAAAATAGGCTAGATTAAAGCTGACCTTCTTATAAATATTCTGGAATGGTACAGCTTTCTTAATTAGAGATAGACTCATCATCTAACAGGAGCAATGTCTCTGAGAAAATGATCAAACAGAACACCAGTAAGGACACTTCTTCCAAAAAACAATGGAAACTGAATCATCATCATCATCATAATAATAATAAAAAAAGCAGTAAAGTTACTTTTAATTGAGAGACATATCAATAAAGACATCGCAACATTAAGCTTGATGCACTCTGTTAAAAATGCCATGAAAATCTGAGTAACTTCTCAGGCCTTTATAATCTCTATCCTACTCAGCTTCATCGTTTAATAACAGTTCAGTGATATCTGCACTGCACTACTATGTAAGTTTTTGTAGCTACTGACATAAAGTATAGTAAGCAGGATGGAAGACTCACTCAAAAACATAGAAATAAAAACATGAAGAATTTCCAACAACTGAATAACAGCAAATAAAAAGAAAAAAAAAAACAAAACAGCTACATATATACCTGCAACACAGGAAAGCATCTACATTGGGACTCAGACACAGACATCTCCAATATGCACACTGTGCAATAAAGAAGCTGCCAACCATCCAGCTGCCATATTTACAATCACACTATTGGATCAATGACCCATTTCAGCTGCATTGTAAAGCCAGCAGAAATGTGGTTCCAATAATATGGAGCTCTAACAGCCTGGAAGATTGTGACTAAAGCTTAGGAGACATACAATGAAACCTTTCTCTGGTGGGTGAATACATTCAGTCAGTAAAAAACTCACAGAACAAGACACCCTTCTGCACTGAGTTTATAACAGCTGGCACACCAAGGTGCTGGAAAAGGGAGAATATCACTATAGTTTCTGTTCAGCTTTCTGCTAGAATGTGGGGAGAATATATCCGCTCAGTAAATTCACAGACAGAGCAAGCTGCATTGTGTATATCCACAAAAATATGCAGACAAACCAGGGAAGAAAAGTTAGTTAGCCAATGCGGAAGAAGCACTTTTCATCCCTTGAGAGTAACACTACACTCCTCAGTGGACTTGAAATAGCAAGACAACCTTTAAGTAAACAGAGAATCTACATTAAGATATACTTACTGATTTATCCATGGCAACATCATTCACATTGCTTGTGACACTAAACGGGAATGGGATTTTACACATGCTGTGTCAATTTTCCACCTGCCTTCTTAGTAGAACAAAAAGGCACAAAGAAAATTCACAGAACATGAATCCACTGCAAAGTTTGTCTAAGAAAACACAAGGACCTGAGACAGTCAAGATTATAGATGATGTAACAGAAAGAAAACCGAAGAAAAGGCAACCCTAGGACTGTGGACAACCACAAGATAGCCACATCTCAAGCAGTCTTCACACTCTTAAGTGACTGGCAGGATTTAAATACCATCCTAGAAGAAGACAGGCTGAAGCTGATTTAAGAACATAAAGGCATAATCAAACCAAATGGATATCTTGACATTTTTTTTAAGTTTTCCCCCTCCTCTCACTTAAATCTGTAAATATGATGTTTGGAAAAGCTGTGTGATGCTGAAGTAGGGAGCAGAAATTCAGGGAAAGGGGAAGTTTCAGTCCAGAACCTTCAGCATTTGCAGTTGACTGCAACTTGATAGGCTGGAGCTCTGCTTAAAATTCAAGCTGGATGTCTTGAGAAGCAAATGATGAAATATGTATATGCTTAGTAATTGTTATTACTTTATTATTATTATTATTATTACTCCCCTGCCACAATTTATGGGGAGGAGAGGCATTCCTACAAAGGGGGTATGTGTATCTGATCGCCTTTAATGGATGTCAGCAGGAATTTTCTATGACCCTTTGGACTAAACTGAATTTTTATGGCTTTTTTTAGCCTTAATATACACCATGTGAAGGGCCCAAAATGGACACTTGTTGACTTCAGAGATCTTCCAGCCAGAGAAACTGAGAACCACTAAAAAAAGGCTGAGTGGAAAAGATTTGAACAGAGTCCATTAACTGAGGGGAATAGCCAACTATTTTTCCAGATTGTGCAAGTATATAGGAAAATCTCTTGAAGCCTTCAAATAGCGAATAAACAAAGTCCAGGTGTAAGAATAGTTATACACAATTAAAAAAAAAAAGAAAGTTTAAACAGGTATTTTTACTGGTACTGTGTGCTAATAAAACAGTTAAAGAGTTAAAGAGTACTTTCCATATTATCAAAATATGGCTAACTTTGCATTTGTGAAGCATCCCCTAACTGCCTTGAATATTTTCACAAGGCTCTTTTAAGTACTTTCTCAGTCATGCAGAAAATCTACGTACTAGCAGAGAACTCAATTAGGGTTTCTTAGAGGCTAGTTAGTTTTTTAACCCCCAGCTCTTACTCTGAATGGATACAATTATAACTGATGTAATGCCATTATCACAAAATTTTCAGAGAATCTAGTATTCATAACACGCATTTGTTCAATTTTAATGTACTCTTTTCCATAAAGAATATTTTAAAATCTCCTTTGTAACAGAGATATTATGGAGACACTTTCCAAGGCAGGATTTTCTAGGGATGAATTGAAGGAAATACTAAGGCATTTATGATAACATTTGTACCTTTGAACTGAACAGCAGAAAAATTTTTGCCATTCTCACAATACTGTGACTGAGATAAAACATCTTCAGGGTTTACAATGACAAACATACTTGATGACTGTTGCAGTTGCAGGTAGTTTGGCAAGTCACATCAAACAGAAAATTACAGAAACACTGATTCTTTACTAACCAATAAGTACCTGTCCAGAAACTTCACTGGATCTAAAAAAGATGGATGTGTATAGCATTCACCAAATGAGATATGTTACCTTGACTGAATAATGATCTATAGAAGTAAAATAGTTGTTGAACCGGATCACGGAATTGAGGTGGTTTGTAATAAAAATCATGTTTTTGCATCATACTTTGGGAGCAGCACGAAGAAAGGTCAAAACGGAAGTTATTTAATTCACAGTGTCTATTTAATCTATACATTGTTTCCAAAAAAACATATTTATAACAACTACATAAGATTAAGAATTCTTCTCCTTTTCTGTTTCTAACTGTTTCTATGAAGACCAAGCAGTAGAACAAATGAATTTAACAAAAACAGTATTCCCAGTAACCATAGGGTACCTTTTGCTCCATTGTTTTTTCACTTGTTGCTTTGCAATTGGCCAGGCTTAGAATAAAAATTAAAAATACCTGCCTGGCTTCTTAAAGAGACAGCCCTTATCAACTGATTCTATTCTGTCACAGTAGTTACACTAAACAGAAGAGAGATTTTTCATTCTGAGTGACAAAGTCAAAAAAGGCACTGGAATATTTCCTTAGCTGGTTTTAGAGGTACTGAAATCCAAAAATCCTAGTGCTTGCTACTCCTGGGCACACTGACAGCAAAGCACTAGACAGCACTTCTCAAAAAGCTCTTTTAACATGAATAAATACATAAGTAAACCCCCCCCACTCTAGGCATCAATGACTTAGCTGTGCCACCTTCTTTACACTCATCCAATCTTAGAACAGACTAGGTATTTGAGAATGATTTTAGTCCAAATTGCAGGATTTATTGTTTGTTTTTCAGAGAAAGAAAAGGAATGGAAAGCATATTAAGGGCCTAATCCCATCCTCTCTTATATCTAAACACATTATATATGCTGAATATGAAAAAGTGTTCAGAAGTGCTACTCACAGATCAACCCTGATGAATGGAGGCAGCTGGGAAAAAAAACCCTACACTTCTAAAAAGGGTGTTCAGGTTACAGATTGTCATGTTCATGGGTTTTATAGAAACATAACATATGCGAACAGTCTTAGGGGAAAATGGAAACTTCTACTGTTTGGGAAAGTGGCCTAGTAAAATAGTTCAGTGATCCACTGTTGCTGTCTGCTAGATAAATAAATACCAAAAAGAAAAAAACTAACAGTGCCGTGTGCAATATCAAAACAAGAAATGTTTGAATTTAATGCCTTATTCTGAAACTAACCTGCATATTAATGGATCAAGAAGTAGGGGAAATGGATGGAGATTGTAATTCTTTACTGGCACTAGATAACACTAAAGGAGCTATCTTAAATGACAGTGAATGAGTGACACAAGATCATAGTTTTCATCATCTATAAAGGCATAAGGATAATTTGCGATATTTGTTCTGTTATTTCAAATAAGTTTTGTCATTGAAATAAAATTATTATTTTGATGATGTCTCCCTGTGTTTCAACTCCTTACGTCATAGTTAATTCTTCAAAAGAAAAATACAACATAAGCATTTTTCCATGTATGCATTGAAAGGACGCTTATGACTACTTTTGTTCATGTGATTTAAAACTGCACACTAGTTAATTGTTTAACTTTTGTCATTTTTTCCCAGAGATGGCTTTGTTTGTTTTTTTCCAACAGGTATAGCTTATATTTGTTGGGACTTGTATAATTGCTTTTTTCTGTTTTCATGTTTCTTTTTAGTTTTTTTTTTAAATTTATTCCTTTTAGTAAGTTATTATCTGAAAAGTGCCAAAATGTGTATTTTTGCAGCTACAAAGATAAAGCTAAGATTTGATGGCTGGACTTCATTTTTAAAGTGAATTATAATATGCTCAAAAGAACATTTACTATACTTGCTAACATCCTTTTTGTCCATAAAAATAACTTCTCATATTTTGGGGTTTTATTAGGCAATTTCCCTGTCGTTCCTTAGACTTTTAACATCTTTGGAACCATATTTGTGACAGGTTCTAATGCTTTTTTCTTTTTCCTAGAAGTCAGCTTCTCTGTTACAATCTGGTGGTTAGTGACTTTTACCATGCTAGAAAAACCTTAGCTGTAATACACTGCTTGTCATCCAAGAGGCAGATCGAAAGTGCTACCCACTGAATGAGTGGTTGGCAACAAAAAGGGAATTCCTCACAGGAAATGGTTTAGTTTTAAATGACAACTCCTAAGAAAATACTGAGATGCCCTGAAATGTCACAGCATTCTGCTCTGAAGGAATATTGTTTAAATTGTATTTTTCTCCCTTAATAAATCTGTGCAAACTCTGTCATCCTGGTTGCAGAGAGGGTGAAACTTAGGAGCAGCGCAGGCATGGCCAGATTGCTGCTCTATACAATGTACATCATCACTGGGGGAGCATGGTTTTGGGGGAAAGAAAAAGGAAAGTACCCCTGGAAGTGTGCCAATTTGTCTTCATCTCTTCATTTGGGGGGATTGCCAGGATCAGCCCTGTGAACCACATTCTCTGAGGTTCCCCATCCCCTTCCCGTTCCACTGAGACACAGCTTCAGCACAAAGGACTGATAAACAGCGCCGGCGTGGGAATGGCACAGCAGAGGTGAGCCCAGTTCCAGCTGAGCTGAGCCAAAAGGAGTCGAGTGGAGCAGGGTGGAACAGGGTGGAGCAGTTCAAAGTGTCAGTGCCACATGGGGTTTGAATCAGCAGAGCACAGCTGTCTGGAAAAAAATGGGCAGTACAGTGCAGACAATCCAGATTTTTTGGGAATTTTCCATCATTGTCTGTCATTATTTCAGGGCCAGGGATGAGTGTGTGAGCTGCAAGGAGCACCTTCCATCTTGTCTTGTCTGGGAAACTGTGTGGTGCTGCTCACAGCAACAGCTGCCACCTTATTTTTGTCCCAGCGGCCACATGGAACTAAGCTGAGCTGGTGAACAACTTTTCATGTGTAAAGCACCTCTTTCTGTGCACTTTTTTCATTAATTTTGTTGCTATTACTGTGCTTTTCTTATTCAGTTGCTTTTTGCTTTCAGTAAATTACCTCAACCCATAGGCTCTGCTTTTATCCCTCTCTTGCTGAAGGGAGTGGGGTGGCTTATTTGGAGTTTAATTTTGGTCTGGAATTAAACTACCATATACATTATCTTCAAAATAATTTTCAGTGTAAACCTTTGCAACTCTGAGTTCATAACTGGCCAAAAACTGACTTGTTTTGACTGCTTATTTGGGTTTGCATCAGTGAATCAGAGCTGAAAAAGGCAGTCCCCTACTATCTCTAGTCATCCAACACCACCTGGACATTTTATCCTTCCTGGTGAACATAAACCTAACCCAGCCTAGCATGATGCTCCAACACATGCTTTCAGAAAGACTTGCTTTGATACAGACTTCTAGAACTGAAGGCTTAAATGGGACTTCTGGACAATAACCATACAAATAATCAAATGAGAAAAACAAAAGTAAAAACAAAAAAAAAGAAAATCCATAAAGAAAACACAAAAACCAATCACTTATGGTAACATCTTTTCAGGTACAACATTTATACCTCACCTGCACCCTCCTCTGTGCTAGTAGAGTTGTTATTAAGGTCATACTACAAGGAAGAAAAAAAAAAAAAAAAAGAGTTGGGGAAACTTTTAGCAATTAAAGTAACCCACCTTTGAGGTTCTATTTTGGATGAACCTTTTCATTATTTAGCCTATACAGACTAATATTAACACAACTGTTGAGGCAATGACAAAGAGCCAGAGGAGGAGCAGCAGCTTCTTAAGATGCCTCTTGACTTGTCAGTGTGTTGTCTGCATTGAAGCCTCTAATGTATTCAAGACCACACTGGGTGGGCAACCTGGTCTTGTGGAAGGTGTCTCTACCCACTGCAGGGGGGGGTTGGAACAAGATGATCTTTATGGCCCTTCCCAACCCAAACTGCTCTATGACTCTATGAAAAATAAATGGTATTAAAGGTTTGTACAGGAAATCTTATATGGGTAAATCTCAGCAGCAGCATTTGTTTCAGCTCTATCAGACTATGTGTGAATAAAAACCCTTTCCCTTCCCTCATTAGCCAATTCTCCACACGTGTGAACATAAATATGCTCAAAGGAGCAAGCATACTTTAGTCAGAGCACTCTTTCCTCTCTTCCTTCTCTGTCAGCTAAAACATCAGCTACTCCAATGACAGATTATTGCACAGAGGAAAGAAGTATGTTTCTTACCTCCCTCCCTTTCTTGAATTTGAATTCTCTGGCAGAAACAGCATGTTTGGGCTCTCCGACAGGCATGCAAAGGCAGGTGCAACTTCAACAATAGTAGTCATTGCCTACTTCTTCCCAGACAAAGCATTTGCTGTTTATCGTGATGTTCTCTGTGCCTTTGAGCACACGTAAGCTAAGCTGACTGAGGATCCATCACAGCTCACAAAAGATAGCAAAAATACTGATTTTTTGTTTCTTCAAAAGACAAAAACTAAATTAGGCTCCAAATTTTGGCACAATTCAAACCTGAGAAATTTTACCTTGAGATGAAAGCTTTAGAGATTGTAAAAAAACACTCAGAAAACCCTACCCATAGAATTTTACAATCTGTTTTCTCCTAAAGAAAACAAATGGAAGATATAAACAAATTTTGTCTCTAATAGAAATTCTTGGCAACAAAGGGGGAGTCATCCTATTAATTAGATAAATAGGATAGGGTTTTTATATTTATTCTTTATATACAGAAGCGTGTGGTAGGAAGTCAGAAGCCCACATGAAACATAAACAGAAGCATACATTAACACTGCAAACACGTAATATCTGCTCTAAGCTGCAGAAATGCTTGCATTTAAAAAAAAAAACATAGCCTGACAAAAATAAGACATTAAAAAAGTCAGTCAAAAGATGTATTTTGAAAACAAGACTATGCTATTGCATTGCATAGTCTTGCAATGTATACTCTTGTATTGCGTTGTCTTTTAAATTATCATACTAAAAATATTAGTTGTATATTGTCTATTCTTCTTGCCACTGGAGTATGAGAAAATATTTTGCTTGAGGGAAAAAGGAAAAGAACATGAAAGAGCCTTTCCCTTTCTGCTTGTGTATTTCCAGCACTTGCTCCCCTCCCCCACCATACAGCCTGTTTTGGGGCTCTGGCAAATTGTTTTGCTTCCTCTGAAAAAATCTTTGGTCTTTCTGCTCCATTAACAATACAGGTGGAAACTGTATTTATTCAAAGTGGATTTAATGTACAGAATCTGCCTCCTTCTGCCTCTCCTGGGTATATGGCTATGTAGGTGGCCTTTAGTTAGGCTTGCTGCTATCATTTCAAGGGCAATGACATATTCAAGGAAATACCTGGATCCCTTGCTGGAATTTTAAATGCATTAAATTACTGCCTTTTCAGATTCAGCAAAAGAGTTTGAGGTCAACTTGAAAGTTTCTTTGTTGGATGAGTCACCAATCATGAGGTTTTGTTACTACAGAATGACTAACATCTGACAAATGACAACCAGCCTAGAGATAAGGATACTAATAAAATAAACATCCAGTCACTCCAGAAAAGCATCATTCTTGCAACAGAGATTTTCTTAACTATATTCGCAATTGAATGATGGAAAAGGGTAAGCAGACATTAATCTGGTCTATTTTATAGAGAAAAAAAAGTGACACGGAACTCTGAAAGTCTAATGAAAATCTGTGCACTTTATCTGATTACTCTTTCAATATAACAAACTATTATGAGAAATTACTGCATTGTTATGATATAAAAATGATTTCCAGGCAGTTCTAATAAACAAGAAACACAAAGTATATTTATTACATTTTATTGCTTTGTCTTCTTTCATGTTAAAAATAAAAATGAGAGATACTCAGAGAGATGACTTATGCAGGAGGCACTATGACTCACAGGCCTCACAAAACAGATGGGATTTGTTATTAGGGCTCGGCAAATCGAGTAACGGGTATGCTGAACAGCATACTTATCAGATATTTCAATGACAGGAATAGGGCTTTATTCTCTCTACGTCCTTAGTAATTTCACAGCAGTGCAAGTTCATTCACTTCAGTGAGACAACTCCACAGGTGTTAAGAAAGATTTATGTCATGGCTACACATAAAGGGCTGTATGTCAAAAAGTTCTGATCCCATTATTTGTTGTATTTTTTCATAAACATCCATAAATAACTTCAACCATTTCAACACTATTCTCCATCTTCTTAGATGAGGTTTTCTCTTAATGTGGAACAAAATCATACAAATACTTAAACACACACATCCTAATTAGTAGTACAATTGAAATTAACTGAATTGGTCACATGATCAAGTGAACAAAGACTTAATTATACTCCAAATCATAACCACAGTGAGTCAGTTGCTCTTACTTCTGTTGTGTGATTCATCCCATGATGAACCCAAAATTCTGTGAATACCCAGTCATGCTAGTAGAGCTCTGGATACTAACCTTGCCAATTTGAATATCATCAGTTTTGCATAAATTAAATTCTACTAAGGGTATAACACTTTCAAATATCCTTAAGAAATTTGCATACTTGTTCCCGTTCTCAGAAATGGGTTAAGCACTGAAACAGTTTTATTTGGAACTACCAATTTTCAGTGAAACTTAATATATGTCACAATTCTCATCTATCTAGCATTGAATTAATCAGTATGAAAGAGTGACATCAAAATCCATCCGATATTTTTAAAACATCAGTTTTAAAAAGGTAATACTCCTATCTTTCCTTTCATGACCTATATGTATTTTGTCTACCTATTCCTCTCCTAGTACAATTTCGGAAATCCTATATAGTGGATAAGGCTGCTGTGTTCTGCCATTCTCTATAAAAATGTTGTTTAGAAATTGAACAAAATAGAAATAGAATATAGAATATTAAATATCCAAACACAGGATAAACAGAAAAGACCTGTAATTCTGTAGACAGCAGAGTTCCTTGAGGAGAAGAAACACGCACCTAAGCTTATTATATTTATGTATGAATTGATGCAGTCTACCTGGACTTAAGCAAAACCTTAACACTAGCATGTGTCATTTCCCATGGCATTCTCCTGGAAAACCTGGCCATGGCTTGGACAGGGGAACTTTTGCTGAGTTAAGAACTGGCTGGCCAGGCCCAGAGAGTTGTGATGTATAGTGCTGCACCCACTTGGTGGCCAGTCAGGAGTAGTGTCCCCCAGGCATCAGTGTTGGGCCTAGTCTTATTTAGTATCTTTTTGATATTCTGAATGAAGGGATTGAGTCCAGCATTAGCAAATTTGCAGATGACACTAAGCTGAGTCACAGTGTCTTCTGGAGTGTAGAAAGGCCCTGCAAGAGGGACCTACCTGGACAGGCTGGATTGATGGGCCAAGACCAACAGCATAAGGTTCAACAAAACCAAATGCCAGGTCCTATATTTTGGCCACAACAACCCCATGCAGGGCTACAGGCTAGGAGCTAAATGGATGGAATGCTGTTAAGTGGAAAACAACCATTAATGGTACACAGCAGCTGAACATGAGCCAGCTGTGCCCAGGTGGCCAAGAAGACCAGTAGCATCCTGGCTTGGATCAGCAATTGTGGTGCCAGCAGCACCAGGGCAGTGATTTTGCCCCTGCACTTGGCACTGGTGAGAGCACATCTCAAGCGCTGTATTTATTTCTGGGCCCCTCAGTTCAGGAAGGACATTGAAATTCTGGAAAGTGTGCAGAAAAAGTCAGCAGAGCTGGTGAAGGGTCTGGAGCACAAGTGTTACAAGCAGCACTTGAGGGAACTGGGGTTGTTTAGCTTGGAGAAGAGGATGCTCAGGAGTCTCCTTATCACTCTCTGGAACTACCTGAAAGGTGGCTGTAGCCAGGTGGGAGCTGGTCTCTTCTCCCAGACAACCAGTGACAGGACAAGAGGACACAGCCTTAAGCTGCACCATGGGAGGATTAGGTAGGACATTAGGAAGAAATTCTGCATGGAAAAGGTGATTGGATTTTGGAATTTTTGGATTGGATTTTGGATTTTGGAATGGATTTCCCAGGGTGGTGGTGGAGTCACCATCCTTGGAGGTGTTTATGGAAAGACTTGCTATGGCATGTAGTGCCATAATCTACTGACACGGCAGTGTTAGGTCATAGGTTAGATTTGATGATCTCAGAGGTGTTTTCCAACCTAATTGTTTCTGTGAAATCCTTAGGGAAAAATCACTGGATTCACCTGATGCAAATGGGAATTTGATTATAAAACAGCATGCAATACTTTCTTCTATTCTCAGAAATAGATTGGGAAAAATAACAATGCCTAGGGCTGAGAAGCAGAGGAAGCTTTCCAATGTCACTCTCTTTACTGACTGTATTATACAATGAAGTTCCAGAGAGCAGCGCTAGGAAGAGAGTGAATATCATATTTTCCTCCTTTAGAATGTATAACACAGATATGAAGAAACCTCCTCTGACTTTGAGGCTGAGTGCACTGAGTGATGCACTTCTCTGAGCTATTTAGGAACAATTGAGCAAAGCTGAATGCACTAACAGCTGTTGTACCGCTTATAAGCAGTTTTGCCCTCTCCAGCACAGGGAATAACTAAGTCAAAATCATGCTTCCTAGAGTGTCTTGTTTGTCTCATGACTCTGAGATTGTTTGCTCAGAGGGGCATCACATCCTCTCCATGCCTTTTTCTCACCCTGAGAATAGCAATCTGCTGCTGCTGCCACTACTTTTGCTCCAAGTGGAGAATGAGATGCTAAAAGATTTTGAGTTCCAAATCCACATAGAGACTCAAAACATATGCAGGTAGGATTTCAGGGTTTGGGATGTGGATTTTTAGGTTTGTTGGGGTTTTTTTTAATAATTCTTTAAAAAAAATCTAGCAGTGATTATAGAAGACTCATCATATTAATTTTCTACAATAGTTGCTGGGAATTTACTGGAGTTGTAATAGGGCTTGAAGCAATATCACAGAAGATTCCACATCTGATCCTGTCACTAAAAAATGAACAGCCTCACTCTTAAAGAACACCTCCTAGATTTCTTTCAATAAAGACATAATAAGTGAGAAAATGATTCTGTTGTTTCTGTAGAAAATTAAGAATTCATGTCATGGAAAGCTTGATGATGATAGTTGTACTATATAGATTAAATTCTTGCATTTTGGAACTTAATGAATCTGGTTTCCTACTTCTGGCTTTATAACAGATTTCTTCTAGAAACTTAAACCAGTCTCTTCATCTCTTCATGTCACAAATTCCAATTTTCCCAACCAAAATAATATTTCCATCCTGTTGACTTTTGTATCTCTTTCAATTTTCATCTCTCTGGAGAAATGACAGTGTAAGTGGACACTGAGCACAAGGAAAGGAGTATGGCACTCCTTAAAAATTGGGCCAGAAAAATCAATTTTAACTCATTCTCAGCAAAGAGCAGACAGCCAAAATTAGTTTTTTTATATTAAGCCCTATCCAGGTCATCTCTTCAGAAATCTTAACCACTGCAGATCTCATGCTTTATATTTCAATGCACTGTGGTAGCCCAAAAAATGAGTCTTGGAATCAAAGAGCATTAATACGTACATTACATTGAAAGATGATTTTTCAACAGCATTAAGAGGATGAAGTAATGTTCACCAAAATTAAAACAAATTTATTTCCATCACTTTGTGACTATATTATTATATAGTTACAAGTTTCATCATTTTACCCAGTGCTATCTGCTACGTCATTAAACAACTAGCTTCCACAAGAAAAAAAAAAAAGAAAAAAAGCACAGTCTGTTTGTTTACAGTTAGATCTGTACTTCATGAGTGTAAATAATGTAAACCTTATGATAAATGAGACAGAATATTCCAGAAAAAGCACATTCAAGAAGTTGAGTATGTTCATGAATAAGCAGATTTTCCCTCTCTCCCCATCACAAGGCCCAGAGAAATACATATTTAATATTTATACTAGATTCTCAAAATTAAAACCCTGAGTTCTAGTCTAATTTTCACTGATTCTCATTGATAAGGTTTAAACATCTAAATAGCTACAAGCCATAAATCAGACATTTTCATTTCAATATTTGTATGTTCCTCATCAATTTGCCCATCATAGATGATACTGTTTACTGTGGCCTATATAAAGACTCCTCAAATTGATGTAACATCGAATTGTTTCAAAAGCATAGAGAGAGTTTTGAAAAACTAGATATTCATGTACTGAAATTGTTATCTCAATCTCAACAAGTATTTCTGACAATTTTTATCATAATATTTGTTTATTGCTTCGTCAAGCAATTGATCTTTCAGGTATCCATGAAAATTCACAAATTATGAGGTGGAAAGGAGAGAAATTGCTGTTGATAGCCCAAGTAGTATGGTCACTGCAATAACAAGTTGGCTATTGCTATAGATACAGATAAGATCAACTAAATTAGGCCTATAGATAATGATAATAATATAATGTATAAAACCAATTAGGAGATGAAGTTAATAAATTCCCTATAAGAATAAAACCAGCATGCACTGCTGCAATTAATTCCCATTAAGATAAATAAAAGTGAGTGCATTTTATTTCTCTTATTGCCAAAGTTTTGAAACAATGCAAGAAAAGAAAAAAAGTGAAATGTTTTAGAAGCATTTAATTGCAAATACTAGTGTTTGCTGTCAAAAAAAAAGGCAAAAGAAGGAATATATATGCTCATAGGTGACCAGACTGAAGAACATTTCCTGTTTAAGTATTGCATCACCGTCATGGCCCAGTACCTTCATGCTCTACCTATTTAACCATCTGTCCTATCCTACATCTAACATATTAGCTATTTCACTTCAGAAATAAAATTTCTTACCAGCTGTGTTTCTTGTTAGTGCAGAATCTGTAACTATTATTTCTGCATAAAAAGATAAATATAATCATCCATTTTAGGTACATGAATTAGCTCTGACGCTATAAAAACTATAATTCTTATGATGAGGCAAAATAATTAGAGGAATCGATGACAAGAAAGAACAGTAACTACACTTTCTCCCCATTTACAGTCACACCTGCTTAGAGATTAAATTGTATTTTTATGCTACATTAAAATAGCATTTTCTACAGGAATGCATTATGTTTCCAAAAAGCAATTGCAAATGCCTTTGTGAACTCAGCTGTATTTTGTGTTCTGCCGCCAGCATATGTGTTAGTGTCAATTAACCTGTAATTCCACTTCCAAGAGAGAAAAAAAAGAAGAAATGTCACTCAGAGAAACATGCATATACTTCTATTCAATGTGAAGTTTGTTAAAAGTTTGTTGTGAGAGTTTTGTCAGCCTTTACAAGTTCCTGAATCAGGCAGAAAAAACTATGATGTAGTGTTTGATCTGAATGCAGCCTTCTAAAATTGTCTCTTTCAGATGATTTGCAGACTGGGAATACATATTTTATCTAAGAACTCCAATGTCCCAGCTACTGTAACACCTATGCCAGTTTTGAACATCAGATTTGAATATTTATTTTTTTTTTTAATTTTACTTTTGCCATATTTTTGTAATGGCAAAATAATTTTTCTTAGGAACCAGTGATCATTATTTCTGTCAAATCTCCTCTACCATGTCACTGACTTTCCTTTCCTTTCAAGAAGTTAGAAACAAACCAGCCTGTTCTTTCTCCTGGCATCTTGAGTGAGAAGAATTGTAGTGAGGGTGTAGCTACTATATTTACTATGAGATCTCACAGAGAAAACCAAATACATTGTTAAATGTCTCCTAGAATCAAAAGAAACAGCAGGAGAACATCTGTTCTACAACTCTACATCTTGGTAAAAGGGATTATAAAGCTATTCTATCTGGCTGGAATGGTTTCAATAATTAGGAAAGGACAGGGGTTAATTTAGTTTTTTCCATTTTGTACTTTAGGGTTTNAGTTGTTCTAAAATTATTTGACGGCTTTCTCTTACATTCACAATCATAACAAAACTTTAGTCCTTACAATAGCTACTTTTGTGCACACTGTACAAAGTTTTAAATCTGGATGATTGCTTTCCTTGACTTTAAGTATTAAGTATTTAAAATACATCAACAATACTCCAAACGCAAAACCCCCATATATGATGCTTTAACACCATCAGCAATAAAATCTGATCTTAATAAGAGACTAACATTTAGAAATATGATACCAAAAAGATCAAAACAATTTGTAGGAATCACTATAAGACTTTGACTCAATGGAGCCTCTGAATGTGTACGTCTGACTTACTTCCTGTTCAGTGTTTGTATTTGCAATTTGGTAATTTGTAGTTATCGAAGTCATTCTATTCTTTATCTGATAACAGATAAATATTTTGGTAACTACGTAAAAATTATAGGAGCTTTATATGAAGTAAAGCAGCTGTTCAACTACAAGAATACAAAGAAGCCCAGAGCTGACCCAGAAAATTAATAAACACAAGAGTCATAATAAATTTGAATTATTTGGCAACTAGCTTATTTACACAGAGAGGAAAAACATTACATACAGAGAGGCCCTGACCACTCAGATATTTTGTTCTAGGCAGAAGATGGGAATAAATGATTTCCAGAAGATCTTTGCAATCTGAACATTCTATGACTTCCCATGTAAGCTCAGATGAATAATTAATATAATTATTATCATCATAATAGTCTATACTTACATGTACAAATTAAAAAAAAGAGAGGAAACTGTGGTACATCATTGCAATTTGAAACTTTAGTTAAAAGATCAGGATGTGCCTCCCCTTCTGCAAAATCCTATTAATTACTTAATTGAAGAATGAAGTCAGGACTGTGCAGGGGAGATCTTTCTAACATTAATAACTGAAGATACCTCACTTGCAAGAGGATTTGCATTGCACAATATTAATCACCATTACAGCTAATTATTGAAGAATTATTGGTTTAATAGTGATTACATAGAATTATAGAATGGTTTAGGGTGAAAGGAACCTTAAAGATCCTCTAGTTCTGTCCCCCTTGCCATGGACAGAGATACCTTCCTCTATATCAGGTTGTTCAGAGCTCCATTCAACCTGGTCTTGAATATTTCTAGGGATGAGGCAGCCACAACTTCTCTGGGTGATCTCTTCCAGAGTCTCACCACCGTCACAATAAAAAGTATCTATTATCTAATATTTTCTTAATAGCTAATCCAAACCTGCTCTTTTTCAGTTTAGTTTTTACCCATTTTCTTACCAGATGCTCTTATAAAAAGTCNCCAAACACCAAAAAAAAACCCCAACCTAGCTGCTCTTAACTGCTCACAGTGTGCTAGATACATGTCAATGCCAAACCCAGAATAACACCAGCAAGGTAATCATATGCATAAGTGGATTAATTTGACTGTTTAAGAATTGGATTAAAAAAAAAAAAGTTGGTAGANACTATAAGACTTTGACTCAATGGAGCCTCTGAATGTGTACGTCTGACTTACTTCCTGTTCAGTGTTTGTATTTGCAATTTGGTAATTTGTAGTTATCGAAGTCATTCTATTCTTTATCTGATAACAGATAAATATTTTGGTAACTACGTAAAAATTATAGGAGCTTTATATGAAGTAAAGCAGCTGTTCAACTACAAGAATACAAAGAAGCCCAGAGCTGACCCAGAAAATTAATAAACACAAGAGTCATAATAAATTTGAATTATTTGGCAACTAGCTTATTTACACAGAGAGGAAAAACATTACATACAGAGAGGCCCTGACCACTCAGATATTTTGTTCTAGGCAGAAGATGGGAATAAATGATTTCCAGAAGATCTTTGCAATCTGAACATTCTATGACTTCCCATGTAAGCTCAGATGAATAATTAATATAATTATTATCATCATAATAGTCTATACTTACATGTACAAATTAAAAAAAAGAGAGGAAACTGTGGTACATCATTGCAATTTGAAACTTTAGTTAAAAGATCAGGATGTGCCTCCCCTTCTGCAAAATCCTATTAATTACTTAATTGAAGAATGAAGTCAGGACTGTGCAGGGGAGATCTTTCTAACATTAATAACTGAAGATACCTCACTTGCAAGAGGATTTGCATTGCACAATATTAATCACCATTACAGCTAATTATTGAAGAATTATTGGTTTAATAGTGATTACATAGAATTATAGAATGGTTTAGGGTGAAAGGAACCTTAAAGATCCTCTAGTTCTGTCCCCCTTGCCATGGACAGAGACACCTTCCTCTATATCAGGTTGTTCAGAGCTCCATTCAACCTGGTCTTGAATATTTCTAGGGATGAGGCAGCCACAACTTCTCTGGGTGATCTCTTCCAGAGTCTCACCACCGTCACAATAAAAAGTATCTATTATCTAATATTTTCTTAATAGCTAATCCAAACCTGCTCTTTTTCAGTTTAAAGTTTTTACCCATTTTCTTACCAGATGCTCTTATAAAAAGTCCCACTCCAGCTTGCTTCTAGACCCCCATAAGGTACTAGAAGGCGATATAATGTCTCCATGGAGACCTCTCCAGGCTGAGCAATCTCAACTATCTCAGAGCTTATCTTCCTGTTAAATATTTTTGATAGTTTGTTTTATCAATTATGGAAATAAAATTAAGCTTCTCTACCTTTTAAAGGGTAGCTTAATGTTCACTGTGTTAACTGCCTGTTAAAAAATAATTCTCAGTGAACATCAGTGCTATGAGTATAGGAAATGTGAATTAAAGAAACCAAATCGGTTGGAATAGTTCCCAAAAGCACNAAAATGTTAAATTGTTGAGTTCCACATCTTATTTTATGGTATCACAGAATCTACCACGGAAAGCCAGATAACAACAAAAAGCTTCCACAAGATTTCCATGTAATGTAATGGCATGGGGAAAAAACTTTAAATTATAAAAAAAAATACTTAATTTTGGAGGAGTGATTCTACATATAATATTATCTAGATATAACTCAGATAGCAGCCTACATGATATTTTACACATACAATTTACAATTTTACAATTACAATTTTACTAGGGCCAAATGAATCTAAGAAACATGGCTATTTCCTTCTGCATCTAAATACTAAATTAATTTAGGCCATAAATATATCTTATCAAGTCTGAAGCATCAAACTGTTAACTGATCCTTTCTTTATATAATCAGGGTTACAAAATATCCTAGTTTTCACAATAGTTCTTTGTCCTCCAAGTATATCCTGAGAGGAAAAGAGAGAAGAAAATTACAAATAGGATAGAATAGAAAGAAATAGGATTTTAGATGTTTTCCTGAAGCACATGGGTGACATAAAGTTTGGCAGAAAATGTTTCTGTGATTAGGCTGAAGGACATATGGAACTCCCACACACATCCATTACAAATGAAGTACATCTATGAAGACTTCCAAAGTGTTCCAGATGCCTCAAACTGAATGCCCTTGTAGTTCACAAGAAGTTCCTGACAGAAACATTGAACTGTATGTAGGAAGAATTTGATGTGCATATCTGAAGTCATCTTAGGGCACTTTTTCAAACACCCTAGACAAGGAAAGCTTATGTAGATAACAGACAAGGGAAATGTACAATCTCAAAATATTGCTGAGTAAAAGGAAACAACCTGTACATGGAAATAAACACTTGTGACTGATAGCTCTGTGCGAGATCTTCAGCTTCATAGGTTTATCTTGCTCAGGGCATCAGTAAGAACGCAGAACTGAAGGAAGCCACCGTCCACCAGACTCTTTGGTGCTGAATGACCTCTGAACAACTTAGGGAGATAGAGATAACAGAAGCTCTTCTAAAACAAAGAATAAAGAATTAAAAAAACCTCACTGAACATAAGGGGAGTTAGGGAGCTGGTTGTGCTTCACTAGTGTTTAAAACATCATGGCTGGTTTCACATGCACAGATGACTGTAAATTAAGTACTTCAGTTGTACTTCCTAATCAAAAATTGTGAGAGAAGAAAAAGTTAGAAAGGTTAATGCCCAGACACCCAGCAGCTTGCAAAAGCAGGGTGGTGCTTTTCTGAGGCCAGGTCTGTACCTCTAGCTGAGGACCAAAAACTGGAGACCAAAAAAGACTGAGTCTCAGGAGGAGGAGTTCATACCCACCAGTGGATTACCACCACGACAGACTGACCAGTGTTGTTGGATCCAAGACTGGTGTTATCTTTTTCTTCCTGTGTTCCTATCACTACCTTTCATTCTCTTTTCCTTTTCCCTTCTGTGAGAGCAAATGTATGTTGTTTTGATACTGTTGGTTGCAAGTTTTTTCTCAGTCTCAAATTCAAATATGTTCAGTTGTTGCCAATAAGTATTATTGTATTTGCAAAGATCACTGGATAAACATAATTATCCCTCCTGTTACTGCATAGAAAGAATTAAAGCAGCCTACCTTTTTCCCACTGGGTGGGATGTGACAAAAATTAAAAAAAATTTTCATAGTTGGAAATCCTCAGTGCATAGAAATTCTGAGTAAAATCTCCCAAGAATCATAATAGTAACTAAAAAAACTACAAACAAACAAACAATCAAGTAAGTTTCCAAAACCTAAAACACAGGTCATATTTTGACTTTATCATTTGGAAGGTTTACTGTTTTCATAGAAGATACTAACTGCTAGATTCTACAGCATAAAATGAAACATAACAAGACACAATAAAATTGAAAGATTATAACCATTATATTTTACAGGTTAAGAGCAGGACAAGGGTCAGAGTGAGAACTCACAGAGAGCAATGAAGCTTTTTCTATGTATAAAGCCTGTGTCGTACCTTATGAAGCAACCCTATCTTTTATATTATCTTTCATTTTTGATTCCTAAAAATTACTGTCCTTTCTCAGCAAAATGGAAAGATTTTGTTTATTTATATTCTGTTTATTTTAAGAAAGTGTTATCAGTCCATTAAGTAGAGTAACTACAAAAGCACCACACATTGTGGTACTTTACAAAAAGTGGTTTCTATTGCTGTTTCATTTATTAATTACTCCAGAATAAAGAGGTGAGTTTGAGCTTTTGCCATCTGATTCTTTAACTTGACACCAGCTTGAATTATCTTCTATCAGTTGTCCTCTACAGTCTCTTCCCTGCTTAATCTGATTTTTCTAATAATTGAACCTTGATTATCTAATTTTCTGAATAACTGAAATCCTTGAATCACAATTCTAAATGCTCTTTCCTGCCCTTTTCTTTATTGCCTCATTTCTTTAATACCTCTATCATAATGAGCTCCTAAGAACTGCAAACTGTATTTCAAATATTGTCGTGATCACTGCTGTCTTTTTCAGTGCCCAAATCAGATCTTCTTTTATTTAGTTCTCAGGTAAGACTCTTATTTTACTTTGAAGTTTTTTAATTTTAATTAAAAAACTTCAGTTTTTAAATTTTTCTTTTTCAGTAAGGTGTGGATTCTGATATTTTTATTCATGCTGAATGTAAACTTCATTCCTCAAATGCTACCTCTAATTTGAGATGGGAGACTAACAGAGAAAGAATTTGTGATAGTTTATGTTTTTGAGAGTTTGAAGATGTGTAGTGTAATCAGAGGTCCTTGTTTTTGCTGGGAAATAATTAATTTTCTTTTTAGTAGCTGGTACAGTGCTTTGCTTTCGATTCAGTAAGAGAATAATTTTGATAATGGTGATGTTTTGGTGGTTGTTATGTAGTACTTACCCTGAATCAAGAACTTTTTAGTATCATACTCTGCCAGTGAGGAGCTGCACAAGAAACTGGGAGGGGACATGGACAGGACAGGTGACCTGACATGTCTAAAGGGATATTCCATACCACAGAATGTAGAAAATGAGTGGTACTTTGTTGCCAGCTAGTGATAAACTGCAGCAGGATAGAACATTTCAAATTTTCTAAATTTCTAGCTCTCCCGATTTCTGCCAGCATAGTAAGTGGTTTGTGCAAATGCAGATGTATTCACATGTAGGATTACTGTAATCCCTAAAGCTGATGCTCTTGATTCTAACTTCCGCTGTCTGAGGGTCATATTGGATTTTTGACTATACAGTACAATATCCCAACAACAAAAAGTCTGCTGGAGAGCTATTGTAAAGAAGCGCAATAGAAATGCAAAAATTGGTATATATGGAAAATGAATGGGGATGTCCACATGTGAAAAAAAAAAAACAGAAAGAACAAACTGGAGAGGACAATCCATAAGTATGACTTGTATTGATGGCACCTAGCTAAACAAATGATGAACAGATGTCCCAGAACACCTTGGGACAACAAGGTTAGGAAATGTAAGATAAAACCAGGAAAAGCCAACACAGATTAAACAAAACATTAAACTGTAAGAGATGCCAAAATGAAGTTTTTTGACAGATTAGGGGACATAAAACACCAAAATTGGAGAAAAAGCACAGTAAGCTCTGACGAATCAGGAATATGAAGAAAAGACTGAAATCATTGCCAGCTCGTAGGTGGCACTGAAAGACAGACCAAAAACCAGCACACGCTGCCTTGGCCTCCCAGCTCCCCATCCTACCTGTGAACATATCTTGGCTGCTCTCTTCTTCCCACAACTCATTCCAGCTTCACTTTCTGTTTTGTTGGAGCAATGGGAGCAGCTGCAGAAACAGCCTGATAGGCTTCAGTATATTTTCCCCAACTTAGTACCCTTGCATATTATACTTGTTTGACTACCCTGCATGCAAGAAGTCTTCAATCTAAACTCACTCAGATTTTTCTAGAATATTTCCTTCCATCAATATACAACAAAGACATCTTCAAACTCAAAGTAACTGTCAGTTAAAAGTGTCAATGTTTCATGATATTTACAATGCAATGCTGCATGAACTAAACAAAAAAGAAATACTTAAAAGACACCTGTACTGGTTGTGGGGTCAACACAGAGACGAATCACCCACAGTGTCTAGAACAAAATCCTTTCCTTTTAGAGGTCTCCTCTGGGATTCTTTTTGCATGCTCCCTGCTTGTCCCTTCCAAGTCTTCTACCTCATCCCAGATCTAATACTAATTTTGCAATTCTTATGAAGAAGAAATCATCACCACATCCTGGGAACACTGTAACGGGCTTTCTTCCCATATTTTCTGATTTGCTTATTGTCTGAGAAATTCAGCATATTGTGCGCTTTCTGCCTTGATGACCCTTTAAATCTTTCCTTGAATATAGAATTTGCACAAGTCTAGCAGGTCCTTCACAGTCTGACAATGTGCAATAGATTTCTGAATAATTAACTATGCAGGCTAAAACCCTCTCAAAAAAGCAATAGGCCAAATAGGGAGCACTTCAGTCAATGCACATCCAAAACTGATTATGGATTAGGGTGATCAGTAAGCACAACATATCCATCAGATCAGGTATTAGACTTTTTAAACCCACTCCTGCTTTTGACTGTATTAGAAGAGTTAATTTTACGCAGTGCATATCTCTTCAAACAGCATTGTAAGACAAGGATATCCAACTACACCCTTTCCTAGAAAACTAATTGTTATCATGTATCTTGTATCCATCTTGAAAAAATCAAAACAACCATCTTCAGTATCTCTACTCAGTTCTATACAGAAGGCATGTAAGGGACATGTCCTGAGAAGAAAGGAGGACTGTAAAAAGCAATATTCAAGACTGGTTTGGCCATATAAAAAGATTTTTTTCATCTCTTTTTTTTTTATTTTTTTTTCCCAGAGAAACAAACTCAAGAAAATTCAGCACAACTGCATAGACTTTCATTTTTACTGAAGAGTATTTCCACATCAGTTCCTTACTGTCATCGTTCACAAGATTTCCCATCAGACTGGAAAGTCAAACAGAATAACTATGAATTTTACATTAGCCCAGTACCTTCTAGGACTACATTTTATCAGAGCCAAATCTGATCAGAAAGTTGCATTCTTTACTAAGAATGAGTCCCAATCTTGTTTTGTACTTCTTCACCATGGCCTCACATACAGATTAGAAAGTCCAAACTGTGTGGATGTATGAGGAAAGGTTCTAGGCATGCTACTGCTATTTCTCTTCCCTATCACTAGTAGTACTTACTAGATTTCCCTCTTCCTCTGCAATAAATACCATCCACTCAATAATGCACTTACACAACTGATAAACAATATCAAGGGGGTGGGGGAAAATCACTTATTGTATGATCTTTTAATGCCAGTTCCGTTTTCATGGTAATGTACCCCCTCCAGGTATTTACAGATTAACAGTAACAGATCACACACTGTTGACTGACAAATAACACTTGGAAAAATTTCCTATATGGCACTGAGTTGCATAAATAAAATGATCCTATAATCTATGTCAGCAAGACATATTCTTAAAGGAAATGTTAGAAGGGCATTTCCCATTCTTCACCTCTTCTTGTACTGCATTCACTTGTGCTTTTTCTCAGGTCTCGTGGGACAGCACCCTATGATTAACTGGGCTGTAAAAAGCTGAGTTACTCCTTAATTCCCTTCTATTGGATTTTTGGAGGATAGGTTTGAAGATCTTTGCAGGGATGTACTAAAGGACTGTTATCTGCACCACAGTGCTTTAAACTCCAATTTCCCTGAAAAGCATGGTGTTATCAGACAAGAGCAAAAGTTGAAGTTGTATGTTTGCCCTCAGTCCAAGATAAGCCAGCATGAAGGCAATAATACATTTGGATGAGATTTTTCGTAAGTGAGTAGGACTCATTTAAAAGCCCAGTTAAACTTTGCAGTGAAAAAATGCCTGGCAGCTGAAGGCATTTGTGTGATTCAGGATAGAACATAAGGGCATGAGTATCACATTAAATTATCAGCAGAGATTTCAGTAGGAAACATACTTTAGGATGTGCTGCACCTTGAACATTTTACTGCCTACCTTTCACAATGCATTTTAGATATAGTAAGTAATTTAAGGGAGAGAATGCTCAGTTCCAATAGCCTTTTAAAACAAAAGGAACTTTCAATTTGTATCACTGAATTTGAACTAGACCTTTAAGAAAGACAAACACCANATAAATTTGAAAGACAAAAAGAAGCATCTTCATTTCTTTTAAAAACATTTGTATATTCTATATAATTTCATTCCTGCCGTTAGATTTTTTTTTCATTTATAATTGTATTAACACTAAGTCTTGGTAGCGGTTTACACAAGACCCAGTTCATCTATTTTCATCTGCATAAGACAAAACAAAGAACATTATTTTATNGCAGAGATTTCAGTAGGAAACATACTTTAGGATGTGCTGCACCTTGAACATTTTACTGCCTACCTTTCACAATGCATTTTAGATACAGTAAGTAATTTAAGGGAGAGAATGCTCAGTTCCAATAGCCTTTTAAAACAAAAGGAACTTTCAATTTGTATCACTGAATTTGAACTAGACCTTTAAGAAAGACAAACACCAAAAACCACCACCAACAAAAATCCAAAGCAGATTTACAAGAAACTCCACATAAATTCCATAAAATTCTCCCATACATGGAAAAAAAATCACTGTTGATTGGAATGCAAAATACATACTATGTCAGTTATTGCTATTGTACTTAGGTTGTACTAATTTTCAAAAATTTGATTATTTATAAATGAAAAATTAATTAAAAACTGAGGTATGTTGGGGGGGAGGTTTTAAGTTGGTTTTCTTATAACTTTCATAGTCACTAAGAAAAGTAGAACTAGGAAAGCACAATAATTT
>VXBU01009727.1:221746-238685 GCA_013400315.1 Bombycilla garrulus | reverse complement strand
TTTTTTTTTAAATAGGTAAAACAAACACCTGTAAAATAGTTTATGTGCAGCTGTCCAAATTTTTGTGCAGAAAAATGTACTAGATTACTGATCTAACCGTTAAAATGTGGTTCTTTTATGGTGACAGATTTTGCATGTATACTTCATTTAGATATTTTTCAATTACAGAAGAATACATGAATTAAGAATTACTGCAGAAATCTAATCTGTGTTTCAAACTTCTAAGGCATGGTATTTTTTTTTTCTATTGAGGGCCAATAAAAAACTAACAGAAAACAGACAAAACAATCTGTACACAGAATAATCATAATAGCCCAATTGTGTGGGAAGCTGAAGGGCTGTGACTTGCATACTTGCACACAATCTAAGGAGGAATAAATTTCATTCATCAAGGCAGGAGACGATAAGGATGCAATCATGGACTTAGGGAGGTAAAAGTCTCATCCTAAGCTGTGGTCATTCAGTGTCATATTTACAGCCCCTGTGGAACAAGACACTATTCTGAAGCAACAGAAAATTATAGTCAAATATCATTTGGGTCATTCTACCCAAAGCAGAGTGGGAACATAACAAAATTACAGGTTTCCTTTCCATGCCTTACTAGGTGTTCAGCTCTATTACAACTTGCCTAATAGTACTGCAATAAACCATCACTCACATTAGCAATACAAGAAGCTGTGTTCTCAAAACACTGTTCCTAAGATTGGCTAGACTTTCTGCTCATAATAATCCAAAGCCCTGAGGTCAAAGCATCATCCAAATATCTGTACCCAAAGTAAAATACATATTTTCAGTTACTATGTTTTTAAAAACAGCCTATCTTTCAGAGCCTGTTAGCATCACAGAAAAGCAAATTATCTGCTGGCATCTTTATAAGAAAAATTTTTCATTTAAAAAAAGGAAAAAAAAACAGAATCAAAACAAACAATTTGATGACGAGATTTTACTAAGCAAATGACACAAATAGAAAAATAAATAACATTAATGGCAATAAATAAGCAGGGCAAAATGCCACAACACTGCCAGGGAATATAAACTCATTTTCTGCAATACCTGGGAGAATGGAAACCACCCCAAACCAACAGAAATTCCAGATTATTTTGTTTTAACAAAGTAATGTCTAAGCAAGTATAAATTTAATAATAAAGATTCAGCGATCTTCTGTTATTACCTAATAAAATACACTCCCTTCCTTCCAAAACAAGCTGCACTATTACAGCCTCTTACTAATTACCCAGGACTTCATACAATGGTGTTGTTTCTTCACAGCCTTGGCTTCAGGAGCCAGCATATTAACTACAGCCCACACAAAGAACACCCAGGAATCAATGTATATGCCACCTTTTCACCTCTCTTGATTTCACGGAATAGCTGCTTTTCTCTCCTTCTATGTCTCAGTAATCATAAAACCCAATAGGTTTCTACTAATTGTGTTTACAAAATCCATCAAAACTGCAAAACAGAGCAGATGCAACATTTATATTATTTTACTTACTGACAACCCTAAAAATACTAAGCAAAGGACTCACAAGCTCAGCTGTTTGTTGCTAATTGTCAGATTATCAGTTTTATTAAATTCACTAATTATTTATTAAATTTAGTAAAATAAATTTACTGATTGTTTACTATGTCAGTAATTATACCATGAATTTCATAATATGAAGGTAGCTAGAACAATGGCTCACTATACAAGATCTACAAAGACATTAATCAGCATCTCTCTTGCTACAGAAAGTTACTATTATAATACTGCTAAAGGAATTAGTTGTATTTAAAACAAACATACTTAATTCTAGAGGCTATACTAGTGCAAAATGTTTGCATGTCTTACATAAAAAATGCAGTGTGTGAACACTTGTCTGACGTAAGTGTATTTCATGAATAAGTCTGAGGGAGAATACAATTGTACCCCTTTGCAAGTGGAAGATTATTGGAAACTTGAAAGAAAACTACTATTTTCTTTTGCAGATTTTGGAAGGAAAAGAAGAGAAGAATCGATCTTTCATTGAAACCCACACATTAATATTCTGTAATATTTACTCCTCATGTAGGGTTTTTTTACATTATTTCTATGCTTTCTCCTCCCTCCTCCCCATCAGCAAAGCATCCTTAAAAACAGACTTACAAAAAAGACTATGTACTAGCTTTTTCTGACAGATTTGGAATGATCTCTCCCTGTACTAATTTGGAAGCTCCTTGGGTGTTCTCTTACAGCATGCACTAAAACTTGGTCTCAGAATTAACACTATAATCCACCCACAGTTAGAAGTATCACACACTTTTTTTTTTTTTTCTTTTTTTTTTTTTTCACATTATGATCTACTCTACAGTCAAGGACTAATGTGTTCAGCTTGTCAAAATGTCAGAAATTAACTGTTATAATCTAAGATGTTATATAACTTGTAAAAAATATTTTGGCGTTATGAAAATGTTGCCAAAAGAAAATCATATGTGAGCCATTAGTAACTGAAGGGTATTATCAGCTACATCCCCAAACATCCTCACTAAAAAATATATTTGCTTTTCTTTAGAAGTGATAGCAGTAGTCCATAAGTAGATCCTACATATATAGGTTTACATTCATGCAAGGGATTTCAGCAATTTCTCGGAGGTTGTTTTCTTCTCCTTCCTACCAGCCCATGCAAATATAAAACTCACTGCTTCTTTGTGTCCTGCCATCCTCAGACAGAGCAGGTGTCATTTCATTGCTTCTTTTCATGCAAACGTGAAACCTTCCAATTTTAAATACGCAGTTGTTTGCAGGCACAACAGGAAGCATTGTTGTGTTTCTTACTCTGGTGCAACAATTTGACAACGACTGGTCAAAAGGCATCACCTTTATGGGCCAGAAAACATTGAAGGAGGAAGAGCTGTTTTATCCTGAAGCATGGCTCATTTGCTTACAGAAAGACAAGCACAGTGTACCACTTTGTCCTAGGTTACAATGTAAAATATGCCAGAATGTCTGTATTCTATCTCCATCTTCATGAGCTGTTGAAACCAGGAGGGACAGTGTTTTCCTTGCCTCCTCCCCCGGACCATCTCCTGTTAATGGGCCATCAATGCCTTGCCCCATGAATCATAGATAACTCCCTCCGGGAGCCATTTCCTATATAATGGGCAATTAAGGACCCACCACATGACTCAGAGAATGACATCAGCCCATTGTGAGATGCCCCGCCCAGTGGGAGGAGCCAAGCCGTCCCACCTGGATATAATCTGGGAGTTCAGACAGAGCAGGCGTCTGCCTTCTACTGGATTCCCAGAGGAGCAGCCTTCTCTCCCACTGGATTCCCAGAGGAAGGACCGGACCCTTCAACATCACCACTGAACCATTGGAGGAGAACTCCGCCCTTCTACAGGATCTCTGCTTCAGCAGAACCATCTGTCACCCCAGGAGGACTACTGGAGCCACCATTCAAACTGGGCTGCTACCAACACCCTGACTGACAGGGTGTCAGGTTGTATTCTAACTGTCAGGTTTTGTTTTTGTAATACTGCATCTTGGTGTAATTTTCCTATTAAGTTGTAGTTTGTTGTTTTTTGTTTTACTTTATTTTATTTATACATATTAAAGAACTGTTATTCCTATCCTCATATCTTTGCCTGAGAGCCCTTTAATTTTTAATAATTATAATAATTTGGAGGGAGGGGGTTTACATTTTCTATTCCAAGAAAAACTCCTGCCTTCCTTGGCAGGCACCAGTCTTCCAAAAGCAAGACACACTTTGATTTAAGGAATTTGGAGTTGAGAGCTCTACTTTTAGAAATTTGCAGACATCAAATAGTATCTTGCAATGAGTAAACAGCATTCTGGGCTGTATCCGCACAATCATTGCCACCATTTTGCCTATTTTTGGCACCACTGGACCACATCTGGAATATTATGTAATTTTGGGTTCCAAGGCATTAAAAATAATTGGAAAAATGGTGTGACTACAACAGAGGGCTAGCAATGTGGTAAAGGGGGACTTGAGGACATGAGGCAAGGTGGTGAGAGCTGGCTTTCTTCTGTCAAGATAAGAATAAGGGAGGATCTTATCACTGTCTTCAGAAAGGTTGTTCAGTGTGGTGGTTTCTCCACCTTTAAACACTAAATTTTGATGGCAACACACTAAGATTTCACTTTGAGTAAAGATTAATATCAGATGACCCTGAGAGATCAGATCATCTATAAAGAATTGGTATGGAAAGGTTGGTATGGAAAGTAACAGTGACTCTGTAGTTCTTTTGATCCACTCATACACAGAGGGCATTTCCAAATCAATTTTGTTCAGAACAGAACTGCTACATCCCTTACAGCTACTTAAGAGAGTCTACATCAAATTTCCATGTTAACTACAACTGTAATCTTTAAATTACCTTTCTCAGTCAAAAATAATGAATGTACTTCTCTCTTATGAGAGAAAAGATGACTTTTTTTTTTTTTCCTAGAAAATAGTATCAAAGGATTGCTACAGTTTTCAACAAGATATTTTCTCCATTACCAGCCAGGGAAGGAAAAAATTTCAGCAAAACTTGTCATGCACTCTTTCCTTACAATTAACCTATATTTTCACAATACAAATATTCTAATTAAATTTATTTACCTCCTCATCTAAACTATTCTTAATGCCATTTCTTTGTACAGAACTACCATAGTGCCTTTTTGGTTATTTTATTTCTTTGTTATGGGAGAATTAGATAAATAATCAGCTCTTTCACGGGGAACCTTATGACCACTGCTTGTTCCTGTTTGACAGATTCAAATGGATATGCCAATACCCAGCAAAGATCAGCTTCACTTTCAAAGTCTCATGATCATTTTACCTCACACTGACACCTTCCAGCAGCACACAATGCCATCAATCTTTTATTTTGTGAAAATAATTCTTTCTAGTGTTTTAGTGCATTATTTGGAGTGACAGTGACTGAGCCACTACTACTCTACCCTAGGGGTAGATAAAAAAGGGTGTTACAGGGAATATATCTCTTTATATCACCTGAAGATATCCCTCGATACCACACTAATCTCATCTACAAAGAGGCATTTACTAACAGAAGAAAGGAGGTGTCAATATGCTCCTTCACAAGATATCGTATTTTTCCATTTTCCACTACAAATGATACTTCTACACATGTGAATGGACTGGAAAAATTACTGGTTCATAGATCTAAATAGATAATTCACCTTTGGAATGGAACTGAGCAAACTCTTCCTCTACTCAGTCTGCTCCCAAAAAAATATATATTAATGTACATATGCACTATTTTTCTCCTCATAAAAGTGAAGTGTAGCTTAAATAGATTCCATGGTCCCTGGCAGCAAAATGAGATTTCTTTAAGTTATTATAAACACAATTTTAATGAAGTGTACTGCATACAAATAGCACTTAAAAGGGTAAGCACTCAGACACTGATTTGCATTTTCCAGAACTTCTCATTACCTTTAGTTATTTTCAGAATGTGTAAGAATTATTCCCTTTCTATCTCTTACAGTACTACTAACAAAAAAGTAAAAATACAAAAAATACGGTATTAACTCTTCTATTTGATGGAAAATATACAGACCTAATGAAATATAAAGCCATGGGGATACTAAAAACTCAATGGATTGACATTTCACTATATGAACAATATTTTCCTTTCAAGTTAATGGCATTGATCACTTTTTAATTAAAAGCATGCAGTAGAACAAATGCAAAAAATAGCAACAATGAAAAATAATACGGTTCAAATATTTCAATATAAAAAGATAGATCTTCAATGGATATAAACTAGTTCAGAAGCTTAGAAATAAATTATATGCAAATTTGCATATGCAAATGCTCCAAAGTCCAAATCAGAAAAAACTACATGAGTTATAGACGACAGATGTTCAGATATTAAGTGAACTAGGTGCATCACTTTTTTCGATCAAACTGCAAGAATAAAAATTTCTTATAAATACAGACACACAAAATTTGTATCAAAGTGTTCAAAGATCTTTTGTTTGGGATTTCATGGCTGTGAAATACAGAAATGGAAATTATTTTTGTTAAAGTAAATTTCTTTTTCTTTCGTCCATGTAAACGGTGAAACTTGGCCAACTCAATAGAAATAACAAGAAAATAAGAAGGGTACTCTCTGTATGCCACTTTAAACAATGGTAGTTTAAAGAGTATAAACCGAGAAGGAATTGCTTTGTTTATCTCTCACCGTACTTCATGTTTACAGCAGCAATGTAAACACATTTCATTCCCAAAGCCATGCCCCTGCCAGTACCTGCAAATAACACAAAAACCAATAAACGCATATGAAAAAAACACTGGAATCTTGTGAAAATCCCAGAAGAATCTGGTGCCATCTTTCATGACATAAACACAGTGCAATAGGTTCTGATACCTCTGACATATTTTTAAAGGCTTTCAAAATATTATCTTGAAAATAATATTTTAGTGATTGATACAGATACTAAAATTTGATTGGTTTGAATAAAAATGCCCTTCATGTTTTCTTCTCCACACAAATTATTACATTTTTTTATAAGATCAGCTGTGAAGCTCTTTCTAACTTTCCTAATGATCTCTGGATGTGCAAGAAAATTCTGTATACTACTGTGCAGTGTCCTCAGTTCTCAGCAAACTCTGTGGTGAAGGCTCAGCCTGTTTAGATAGGTTCTTGATCAATAATGAAACGTTCTTAATCAAAAAGTTTAAACTTCTGCCCATGGGATATTGAAAGAAACCAAGAAGTGTAAGGATTGCTTTGTAGGACATAATTTTGTCTTTACCCCTGTGCTGTAAGAACAAATACCTATGCAGTCAATAAGTAGTTCTCACCAAGACAAAGCATCAAGGTTGTGTTTAGGGGTTCCATCCTGCTAGCAGAAGCAAAAATCCATATGAGGACACCTGGGACATGAGAAGAGCACAAAATTGCTTTGCGCCACTGTGCTCACTGATAAATGGCACACTAAGAAAAAGACATTGCTGTCTTCCCTCACACTGGTAGCACTAATGGAAATCTATAATAAGTTATTTTCAAGGCCATGCTTCATATTATTTAAATTCTCCCCCAACATATAAAGCAAAATCTTAAGAAGCAAACAGAAACCCAGGGTGTACTCTGGGACACGGAAAGCTTTCATTACCTACAACTAACAAGAAAAAGGACAAGGCTGATGTAACAGTTACTACAGCCTAGGACATAAGAGAATTAGGTTTGGTTTTCTGACCCTCTCCACACTAAAACCCTCTCTAAAAGGCAGTCAGTTCACATGGTGTTTGGCTAAGCTAAACCAGAGGCACAGAAGTGTAACTCTCTTCCCTTTCTGTGTAGAGAACTCAGATGGTTTCTGCAGTATATTTCAATGAAATCCATCTCTCCTCTTGGGAGCTCACAGTAGAAAATCCATGTGTGAGATTAGAGAGGAGACAGCAGTCCCAGAGCTCACAAAGGGGCCAGGGCTGCAGATGATATGCAGCACACACCTCCATGAATGTTCACTAGCCTTCAAAAAAAGAATATTATTGCAACAGCTACATCTCATCAATTATGATCACTGCACACTTTGAATCCCTACAAAGAGAATTTGAAAAGCTTGTTGGAGCCCGCCTCTCACTGAGGGCAGCTGTGTTTGGAATACTGATCCCGGACATTACACCTTAAAAGCACCAAAACCATGTAAACAACCAAAAACACCCCTTTGAATGAGTTTGAGTATCTTCTTTGGTTTAGTGTGTATCTGGCCAGAAGAAGGTATTTTCGTACTGCTGTGAGTAAAATATGCCTACAGTACGGTGGCCTAGCCAAAAGGGGGACAAGAAAAATAGCATGTCATGAGCCTTGCCAAGATTTAGCTTGACATTTGGAATAGCCCACTCCTGGATAAACCTAATTAATCCCCATTTAATGACCCTTTGACACTGCGCTGGCTGAATGCCTATATATTGCAAACCTTGCCAAAGACGAGTTAGAGCAACCTCCATTTCGCAGTGAGGGGCCATCACTTGGACACAGCACAGCCTTCATCAGGAGGTGGTAACACACAGGACTTATAACAAACACCAAACGTACATTGAGCTTCGAGATTTAAAGATTGCTTGAGTGAAATGTTTCCAGATAAGTAACTTAGAAGTATTTACCTTATGCACATTACTGCAGTTTCTGATCTTTATGAGCATAAAACACATGGGCACACAAATGTGGGAAGTTACTCTTGGTTAGTTATCCTGAAGGATGACTGATGGCTGCCCATAAGGTCAAGTAGAAATGGTTACTAAGACAGCAAACCCAGTAAATTAAAAACTATTATAATTTGTCAATCATGTTGTCAGGAGATGGCAAGTTCCCTCAAAAAAGATCTTACCATTACTACATTGGTACAGATATAAAAATGTGAAAAAATATAAAAATTAATTTTTAATATATAGGTAGAGGAAATCAATATGAATTTGGACAGATTTCAAAAGTCCAAAAGAGTGAGAGCAACTAATATAGACACTCTTACCCAAACTTACTTTTGTCCATGTGCTTTTATTCAATTTCTCCTTTAAGAAATGTTTTGCATAAAATCAAAATAGTAGAATTCCACTAATCCAAACATACAGGCTAGCAAAGCAGACAAAAAGTACTTGCAAGTGACTTCAAATAAATTTATCTGTATATCTCTGTCTGACAAAATTAAGACAATAATGTCCAAAACCATAGGAACCTTGAAGTACTGTGGGGTTTCTTAACCATTTTTGAGGAAATAAGTTAATAATGAAAATTTCATTTTTATCGCTTTAATAGGCACAAGAGCTTCTATCAGTTTTTAGAGCTTCATTTCATCCCAAATGAGGGTAACCATGTAAGATTTAAAATATTTTCACAGCATCAAGTGTGAAGAAAATAAATTTTGTTTGAGGCAGTGTAGCTGAACAGACCATAAATTGGAGCTATTAGTTCTTATAATATGACGCTGAAACATTTATCAGAAATTTCTAAAATTAGATCAATTTTCACTATATTATTTATGAAAAAAAACCAACAGTCAAAGAACAAACAAACAGTAGAGAACTGTTGTGCATCCAGTAAGGGCACTCTAGGAATCTTCAAAGAAAGTGGATAAAATGGGGAAGTTCAAAATGGAAAGAAAGCAAACGAAATATACTTTGAGAAATTTCATAATTGCTTATAACCACCCCCCCCAAAATGCCACCTTGAAAAAGACCTACACTTTTGCTACAAAGAAACCATGGCCACAAAATCACATCACTCATTAAAAAAAAAGAAAATTACAATTTGCCTAAGCAATTTTAAATCACCGCCTGTTCAAGTATGTCCTTACCTATTCAATTATATTCACTCGTAATAATTATGAGATAACACATTTGAAGTCAGTAATCCACACAGGCTTGTGGCTTTGAGCTTTTCTAGAAGCAATTCCTCAGTGAAAAGAAAACAAGGGTGAAAGATGGAAGTATATTTATTATTAGAAATGGTGTTTCCGACTAATTGGGATATGACAGTGTGTTAATAAATTTGGGGAGATTAATTTAGCAGGCAAAGCTAGTTGGCCACATTCCTTAAGAAGTGGAATATTGCATTTATTATAAATCCACAAAAATACAGTTGAAGCACTACACAGCTAACTGCAATAGGAAGCAAAAACATATAGGAAAGTAAAATAGCTTCAAAGAATACGTTCAACAGATTTTAATAGAATAAAGAGTTACATGACCCACTGTGAAGTGCAGGAAACGATGATTTTTCAGAATTAATGTATTTTTGAATTATGAGGATATTGTAATGTATATCAAAGCTGCTAATGTTCAACAGCCCAGGCTAACTCACTGTAGGGAGAACAGAAGAAAAGTTGGTTTTTTTGACAGGTTGAACTTTAAAACAAGTAGGGTGTTTCAAGATGCTGAGGAAATCTGGATTGTGAAAATAAATCCCTGAGAGATGGATTATTGGGCAGGTAATGGCAAAAGGCATCTGATAAATTGCACAGTTATGTGGTAAACTTATTTATTACATGCCTTTGCAATTTGTCACAGGTCTGTCTCATTTATCACTTCCCCATGCGAGATGCATATATTAATATTGCACACTGCTATCATTGCCTGACAGCTTATGATCCTCTTTGTGAAATTCATACATCATTTTTCCCTGCTCTCTCTTATCACAAGATGTTCCATCCAGCTATATTTACAGGTAAATTCTAAGAAAGGATTCCCGACCCACCTGGTGTTATGCCATATACTACTAATAATGTATACTATAAGTTATGTTTTTTCATATACATACTGTAGGGTCAGCCATTGCCATCCTGTTGCTCACAGATTTATTGTATCATGATAGGTCGTTGATCAGTCACTAAAAGCATTCTGGTAATCTCACTCAGCTGAAATGGATCTTGTCGACACCACTCTGCTAAAACACTCTTTTAACAAAATGGCTGATTCATGAGAACACTTCTTGCATTTACTGTTTTTTTGTGGGGCCACGTTAGCTCTCAGCAAGAGCTTAATATTACCTTTCACTGAAACACCCACATCAAAAAGCTGCAATTGTATGTTCTTAAACTTCATTTTGTCTACACTGAATCATAATAGCAGTTTCCCTTGAGGCAGCCAAGGCTGTCATACATATACTGTATGAACCAGGATAAAAAGGCAAGTCATGGAAAACTTTTGGTGTGGTAATTTTGATTATTAGTGTTGGAACCCAGGGGGTTCCTATGATGCCTTTGGCCGACCCAAAACCTGGTCAGGAGGCTTTTCAGCCTTGCCAGAGGTGTCAGGGACCCTGGAATGATACTAAAAATGCCTGTAGCTCTGATTCTAATCCATGGAACAGGCTGTCAACTTTGTATGAGGAATTTCAAGTCACAAAAACTTAGATAGAAAAATAATAGTAGTTATAAGTAAAAAGAAGAGAATTTGAGTGTATGTACAGGGGGGTTTAAAGCCCTCTACAAGGGGGTTGGAGATCTGTACAGGGTGGTCTGAGGCACAAGATGGAGAATCTTTACACGTGGCATGTTATCTTATGTTATTCTTCATAACCTCCCTCTTCTTGGTGACACTGGCACTTTTGGATTGGTTTGACACAGATCTGGACATTGTGGTGTGAGGGGCACGGATTGGTAATTAATTATAAACATTTAATATGTAGTTTTTAGTATAAAAGATTAGAGCTCACCCGGGGCGGGCACAGTGTGTCTCTGGACGCGTTCTGTGTCAACCCTGGCAGGGCAGAGAAATCTACCTTTGATAAGGAATTAATAAACTGCCCTGAGAACACGAACAAATGACTCCAGACTACTCCTTCAGCAGCACAGGCCGGAAACCTGGACTTTTCTACATATTGTGGGGTCTCCTGGGGCAAAGGAGATCCCCACAATTAGGACGGTAATTGGTTATTTAGTTATTAAGCTATGAGATATACAAACTTATTGCTCCCTTTTGGTTTCTTCTGTTTCTTTAAAGCTTCCTGGTTTTGAGAGATGGAGGCTTATCATCTTTATGAGCTCAAATATGAGCTCCCTATTAAAAACCATCTAGGAATGTACTTGTACCTGCAAGACACCAGAAGCTCATGTGGGAAAAGAATAAGTCTTTGTGAAGCAAAAAGATGAAAAGTATAGGTAATAAAATCAAAGAGGAACACTCAGTTACAACAAGAGCTCTACAGGAACCCAACAGACAACAAGAAATGCTTTAAACAAGTATGAAATCTAGTCATGTAGCTATCTGGATACCCTAAAAAAGCAAACAAAGCAAGAAACCATCACCAGGGAAAAAGTGGGTTTTCTGGCATCAACAGTCTACAATTAAATGTCTCAAGCATAATGCACTTTCGTTCCTTTTTTTTTTTTTCAATTTCAACTTTTTGAACTTTCTTTTTTCCAGATTTTCTAATAAATCTCTGTCAGTCTGCCTTGTTTGGCAACACAGTACCTTTTTCTCTCTCCCCCTCTTCCCAAATAAAGTAGTGGTGAAAGCCAAGTTAAATTTTTGACATAATTTTCAGGCTGTCCTATGGAGATGTAAAAAACAAAATGAACTTAATATTTACTATTTTGCATGTAATTTTGAAATGGGGAAAAACTTCACAGTTACTTATATCAGCATTTGAATCATCTAATCACAGATGTATATAGATGTTTTCTGAAATCCTAATTTATATTCAGGTCCTAGCTGGGATCATCAGACTGAGAAAACAACTGCCAGAAAATTTGATACAAAGAAATTAAAATTTTACAAGCTGCAGAGTAGTGTTGTGCCATATTATAAGTCTGGTAGGAAGAAAAAAAAATCAACTGGAATCACACAGAAATAAAGATACACAGTAATACAGAGAGGCAAAGAAATTTCATTAGTATTTCCATAGTCTTCATAATGCAGACAAACCATGTTTTCAGGGACAAAAATACTTCTAATATGGAATTTAATAGACTTGAGCAGTATTTTGCTGTGGAAATAGGGCCATGGCTTGCGAAGGTTGAAACAATTTTGTAAAAGCACATGGAAAAGCTCTGAAAGATTTAGAAATTAAACTTGTCATACAGACTCTACATAGTGTACAATCAGAAGTATCTTTGTAAGAAATCTTCAAGAGAGAGGTACATTCTTAATACATTCAACAGAACTGAGCTATGGGTAATGGTAAACCATTCACAGCAGGTCAATATGATAGCTGAAGTTCCGCAGTAGTATTTTCCCCAAAATACACAGGAAAGGTTTGGCTCACCTGATGGGTACCCTTTGCACTGCAAGGTATGTGAGGCATGGAAAGGTGAAGCTAAAACCTAAAATGTTGACATATGTAGCTTTTGCAGAAGAAGGATTGGTTGCAGTATATGTCAAAAACATGTCAAATAATAAATCTAATTCTGGGACAATTCATGTAGAAAGGCAGTGAAATGCTAAAGATTGATTCCAGGATGTCTTTTTCCGAACACAAGGAAACTGACAACAGAATATAAAATTCAGTTGACAGAATTCAATTGTACTGTCACAGAGGCATTGAAAAAATGCTGGCAATAAAAATTTTAATGACAAATTTGATTGATTAAAAAGGCTAAAAAAAGAAAAAGGGAAGAAACTATGGGACTGATCAACATCCCTTTTAATGTCAAAAGTGGACTTACTCATAGAGCTCCCGATGCACTAAAAAAGTGTGGAAGAAAACTCCCTCATACACCTACCACTTTAGTCAAGGTGGGTGAACTGACCCTTTCTAAAACTTTAAACCAAAGGTTGTTGAAGCAGATGCTTTAGAGAACATACTATACCAAAAATTACATTCTATTCACTGTAGCAGACAGTTCATAGAAGAGAGATCAGGGAAAATCCGATGAGAAATTTCTGATAGAAACAGCCTGCAGTGGTAGTCATAGTTTCAGATTCTTGGATCAAATAGTTACTGGAAAATATTAATTCTTAATAGTTACAGCAACTGTCCTAAAATAGCACTGCTGGAGCATAGGAGCTGCAGTGCTGAGAGACAGTGGTTCGTAACTAGTTTGTAAGAAGCTCAAAGGTTTTGCAAAATTTATTATTTTAAACACATTGCTGTAAATCCTGTATTTGACTAACTAACCACAGGATTTAAAAAAGAGTTAGTTTAAGTCCCTCCTATTAAAAAAAAAAAACAACAAAAACACAAAAAACCCAAAAACAAAAACCCCTGAAACACAAAAAAACTTCTGAAAACCCCTATGACAATCAAAAGATGAAAAGCAGTTGTAACTATAAGGCAGTGTCCACAGAGATAATCAGAAAACAGGCAGCCATGACAGATATTTCTTGCAAGGTTCATTTTACAAGTGATAATTAAGCCTTCCACTTATTCTATAGAAAAGAAATAGAAAAAATAGACTCATTCTTTATATTCCATAAACTCAAAAAGGCTGAGCTGATCAATGGGAAAAAAATGCAAAACAATATTGAACTTAATTCACAGTTTTCAGAGATATACAAGGTGAAAGAAGCCAGTTTAGAGATTGCCTGTACATATGCACAGTGCTAGAAAAACAGAGAACAAATCCAAGCATAAGGCTCCTGTTCCTTAATTAACAGCTTGCTCCCTAGCTCTGTTCTGAATCTCACCAACAGAGACTGTACATAACAGGGCATGATTAAATAAGCAGAAGTAATGAGAATACATAAGTTTTTGTTCTTTTCAACCTGTACAGCTCTGCCCTGCCTGTACCTTCTAATCCTCTGCGGGTCTTCATGTCACATCTGATGTTTATAGCACACCACCAATGTGTTTTGCAGAGAGCAATGTGGTGGGCAATAACATGTCTCACATTTATTCAGATAAAATTAACTCACATAAATGTACCAAAACCCCCGTTTTAGGGCTGCAGGAGAACTTCCTGACACTCTTGTGTTGTGCAGTGTGGACATGGCCAGTCTGCTCTGGGGACAGCAAGCCCCAGGCAGCATGGACATGATACAGTCTGGGCTACTCAACTCTAGAATCAGGGACCAATTACTTGTCCTCTCTGTTTTTCAGGGTATAGACAGCCAGGCACTGTAAACTGGTATATAAGGTTAACTTCATATTTTTCCTCTAGGAAATGAAATATGCAAGAATAATTATTTTCATGTCTCGAACTGAAATACAGTATCTTTAGAATGTTTAGGTTTGCTAGGAAGAGTCAAGTAATGTCAGTGAATCAGGGATGAGTGAGTGATGGGAGTTAAGGAAATGTTATATTCAAAAAAATTACTGAGAAATACGCAACTTTTCTCTCTTTTACTCTTCCACCTTTCTAATCTAATGCTTTAAGACTACTTTTTATTCTATTAAGGATTCATTCACAAAATTTGGCAAACACTTCTCAATACATATCACCCAAGAATAGTATGTATGACATGTATGTCAATATGCAGGGCAACATTAACAATGGCAATAAGAGTATGGAAATCCTACATGCTCTAAATGTGAGCATTGTGTGTGTGTCCTAGGTTACAATGTAAAAATGTGCCAGAGGGTCTGTATTCTATCTCCATCTTCATGAGCTGTTGAAACCAGGAGGGGCAGTGTTTTCCTTGCCTCCTCCCCCGGACCATCTCCTGTTAATGGGCCATCAATGTATTGCCCCATGAGTCATAGATAACTCCCTCTGGGAGACATTTCCTATATAATGGGCAATTAAGGACCCACCACATGACTCACAGAATGACATCAGCCCATTGTGAGATGCCCCACCCAGTGGGAGGAGCCAATCATTCCCACTTGGATATAATGTGGGGATTGGGACAGAACAAGCAGCTCTTACGTACTGGTTTCCAGAGGACAAGAGCTACCAGACCTGTCTACAGGATCTCCACTTCAGCAAGATCACTTGATCTGGACAGCTACCACCACCCTAACTAGCAGGGTATCAGGCTGTATTCTGACTTCGTCTGTGGTTTTGTTTCTTTTGTATTACTCGCATGTATTTTACTTTTTTTCCTATTAAATTGTATTTCTGACTTGGAGTCTCAAAGGTTTTGCTTTCAAGCCAGCACAGTGTGGTAGCCTTCCAAAGTTAACTATCCACAATGATATACAATTTTCTTAAAAGTAGAATCGTTTTCCATATATTCTAACTCTTTTCTGCGAATTCCTCTGCAGCGAATTACTATATAGGTGAGATGGCCCAGCGTAAAACTCACTTATGAAATGTAAGCTTTTAATTCATGTCCTGCCTGTTCATATTGTGCTGCAAAATGCAGCACACCTGTCTGTAGACAAAGTCAATGGCTTCATAGGTTGGCCTCAATTTAAAAATTACCTAACCTCCAAAATAACAAGAGTTCTAGAAAGCAGCAAGTGTACTTCCTAAAAATAGAGACTTTCCTAGGACAAGCCACAGACTTTCAGCCACAAATCACAAGCCATTTCAGGAGCTTTTTAGTAAGTATCATCACTTACTTGCGAAAGTATGGGATGTAGAAATAAGACTGTGGATCTAGTTAACTTGATCAGTCTTAGTTGTGCCAAAAATATGTTCTAGGATGGTTTCTTTTTTATAGGACAGCAGAAATATTTCACAGACATTTATGCATGCAGCTCTGTTTCTTACTCACTTCTTATTTGTGACATACACCTATGCAACAAACATTCATCACAAAATTATATACCCTTAATCCTTATTCAATCTTCACTCTCATTATAAAAGCTTCCTCTAAGTATGTGCTTTTACCAGTGCAGAATTTCCATCCCTTAATTTTCATACTTCACAAAATTTTCTTTGGAAAATTAATTAGGCAAAGTATCAAGGATAATTTAACTTTGGACTTTGCAGCACTCTCTCTGACTCTCAGGAGCCTGGGCAGTAGGTAGCAGTCTGATTACACCTTTTGGGAGCCATACCTTGAGTCTCCATGAAGCAAAGTCGGACTCAAGGGCTTCCATGACCTGATATTCTGTCTTTGCTTCCTGCCTCAGGTTGTTTTTTAAATTTTCTCTTCAGGCAATTTGAATATTTTATCAGTATAAGCAACAACAACAACAACAAGCTGCAGGATTCTATATCCTCAGTTGTCAGCTCCTTAACGCAGAGGCCTAGGAGATTAAAAGTGTACGATGAAGGTAAAATAGAGACATCTTGACCAAAAATTATCACTAGTGTATAAACATAAAGAGTTAACAACAAAATTCACTGTATATTAAGTTTATGTTTATTTGACTTTGAATTAGACTCATCCAGAGCAAACTGTAAAATGTATCAACAAAGCCTTGCTCTATGACAAAAAAAAATTCTCTAAAGTACACCTCAGTTTGCTTTCCAATCCCTATGTGCCGCACAATAAGGAAGTAGCACAGCAAAGAGCTGAGGAAGAAAGCAATAACTGGTGGAGGAATCTTCATTATTTTGTGAACCCCTCTGAACTGGTGTTTCCCTGCCCAGGTGCTGGCAGCAGCGCCGGGACTGCGCCACCCAGCCCCAAGAAGTGCCAGCGGCTGCAGAGGCCCCAGCACAGGGCAC
>VXBU01009727.1:185755-220646 GCA_013400315.1 Bombycilla garrulus | reverse complement strand
GGGGGGGGGGGGGTCTAGCAGACAATCAATGTCAACCCACTACACCCTCCTACTACTCATGAAACAACATACTCTGCAGTCCAGTAAACTTAGAGGACAGCCTAAAGAGAGATTTGATCCTTTGTAAATCTGTGAAGTGGTAATAGGGGTCCATAACACAATATGCAGAGAAATAACATGAGCATTTTGTACATCAGAGAATTGTGATGAAAAACTAAGATAAAATTCAGGCTGTGACCTGGATCTGTTCTACACACAGATCTCATGTTGATGCTAACCATTAGGCAACTGCAAGCCAATGTTCAGAAAAATAAAGGTCTCTAAAAGAAAATGGCTTGACCTTTTCATAGAGCCAAAAGAATAAACACGAAACAATATGATTACATGCTTTGTATACAATAGAAAAGAACTTTTAGCTATTTCTTTTGTCTTTTACTGGAGATGAGGACAAGTGGGTGGAGACACAAATAAGAGACTGCAGTGGCTAAGTATCTTCTTTTGGCTTGGACAATTACAAAAGTAAAGTATTTTACTGAAAAACCCCAATAACTCTTTGAATACATTCATTCCATGTGGCATCTGGATTTTGGTGAAAATATTCAGAGGATCATAAAATCATAGAATGGTTTAGATTGGACGGGACCTTAAAGGTCACCTAGTGCCCCAAAGGTCATCAATCTCTCTGCCATGCACTGAGACAACTTTCATGAGACCAACTGCTCAGAGCCCCATGCATCTTGGCCTTGAACACTTCCAGGGATGCGGCATCCATGACTGCTTTGGACAAACAGTTCCAGTGCTCTTTTTTTTTCAACATCTAATCTAAATCTACTCTCACAGTTTTCATCTTGGTGTCCCTCCTCTGGACTCAGTCCACCAGGTCATGTCCTTGCTGTGCTGAGACCCCAGAGCTGGATGCAGCACTGCAGGTGTGGTCTCACCAGAGCACAGCAGGACAGAATCCCCTCCTTCCCCTGCTGGTCACTCTGCTTTGGATGCAGCACAGGCCATGTTTGGCGTTCTGGGATGTGAGTGCACATTGATGGGTTATGTCCAGCTTCTCATCCACCAACACCCTCAAGTCCTTCTCAGCAGGGTTGCTCTAAACCTCTTCATCCCTCAGCCTGTGTTGATAGCAGGGTTTGCCCTCACCCAGGGGCAGCACCTGGCACTTGGCCTTGTTGAACTTCATGAGGTCCAAATATGCCCACTTTTTGAGCCTGTTCAGGTCCCTCTGGATGGCATCCCATCCTTCAGGTGTGTCAGCTTGGGGTTATCTGAAAATTTTTAGATGAGGATGCATATGTGTGTCATTGAAAAAACAACATTAGAAGTTGACCAGTCAAAGAATCAAGAACTCTATGAGCTTTTTCTCATGACTTATGGAACTAATGTTCTCAGCAGTGTCTGACAAAAAAGTCTTGAGGCTAACTCTAATCAACATTATTTTAGCTGCCAATTACATTTCATATTTAAACATTGCCATCATAAAGTGAGAGACACAAGGAGATAAATCTATCTTATCATAAAAGGTTAATACAAGTGCTGATCAAGGTCTGTAAACACTAACATGAAATAGAAAAAAACATTTTAGAGGGACCTTCCATCTTTTTAGCCAGAATATAATGGCAAATGTGTAGGTGTAGAAGTAGGGATTACAGGTAACCTTGCCCCTGATAAATCACAACTGTAGTAATTACCAAAGAAGAGAAACAGCCTTGCCCTTAATGGGTTGCAGCTGTGACTAATAAAGATAAATGTGATAAAAGGTGGGTTGGCTGGCCAGTAGGGTCCTGGAGGAAGAGGACCTTGATGAGGTAGAGAAACCCTGAGGAAGCAGGCACAATCCAGAGAGCCACAAGGACAAATGAAACAAGGAAGAGAGCTGATGCTGTATAAAATCTATGAGGTCAGCCTGGGTCTGATGGAGTTGGAGCCTGCAGTCATGGCTGAGCTAGGTAAAAGCCTGTGGTCATAGTCTAGCAGGAAATAACCAGCAGTCTGAGTTGGCAGTTGGACCCTACAGTAGGAGCTTGCTGTAGTCAGAGTCAGGATGGCTAAAATCTAAAGGAAAATAAACCAGGACTCTTTTCATGTTGTTAAATGAGAGCCTGTCTTGGCTCATTTCTACCCCCAATGAGAGTTCTCCTACAACACAGGAGTGAATCAGAAACACATTTTTAGTTAGCTAAAGAAAAAAATTGCAATGGAATATTGTAACTTTGCCATCACTTTACACTTTTAAGGCTAGATAAATCTATAAACTTGCATAACCACAAATGATGGAATGTGATAAAATAATTTCCAATTACATAATTTAGACAAGACTAGCATTTGTTTGTTCTAGCCCTAGCATTCATACAAGATTGCAATAATACATGGTAAATTTGATAAAGCTGACTAAAACATTCTATTGCATAGAAGTTCTCATTTAATTCACTAACTTTTAGTTATATTTATGTCTATTTAATATTTTTAAATTTTTTTATCCATATGTATTGTAAGAAGTTAACAGGAAATATTTGAATGACATGGCTAAGGGATTTATTGGAATGAAATCTTCCTAGACAGTGAGCTCTTAGCTGTTATCTATTTCAGTTGATGCTTCAGGAATTTTTTCTCTACTGTATGCTTTGTATTGCAACTTTTTAATTATGACTATTAATTTTCACACTTTTTTTTTTTTTTTTTCCGTTTGGAGCTATTTATATTGTCTTAATGAGTAACATTTTCTGCTAAATGAATGAATTTTGTGAGAGATTTGGCCACAGTTTGGTGAAGAGAACAATGGACTTTCCTTGGTCTACATTTTACCTTCTGGTTATATCAGATTCTGCTTGGAGACCTAACATTTATTTCCACTATTCATGCCTGGACATCATAAAATATTTCAAGCTTCTCTAGTTATATAGAGAGTCACTATTGCCTACACTCTGCATTATTTTTTTTTCAGCAGAGTGATACTTTGTGTTATATAAAATTTTGAAGTGGTTCCCTTGTAAAGAATCTTATATGCAGCAGCTCCACCTAAGCAATCATAATATAATTTTATTCCTGGAAGAGTCTCTGATGCTTCTGTTTGCCATCCATGAAGAATTACTCTCTACCTGTACTAAGCCTAGATCATTTTATCTGTTTGTTTGAGCCTAGCATATTTTGCTGGAGAGGTGGACAGTACCAGCATCATTTGCTTTATCATTTACTTTAGATATTTCTTCATGCAACTCCTTTCTGTGTTTATAGGTTATTTTGAAAGCATAAACTTCTTTTAATAAATATTCTTTAGTTTAATGCTAGTTGTTTGAAGCTGGTATGATGGTTAAAAACTTCCTTCCACAAGATATGTCTGTCAGAATTTACCTCAAATGATTTCAAGCCCGAATCACTGACAATTAGAACATATGTTCTTGCCTTTTTTCCCTCAATATAATTATATTATGACTCAACTGGAAATCCTAATCAGAATGTAACTATTCTAGCCTGATAAGAACTAAATGGAGAAAGGACAAATTTTCTTAATCTATTAAATATAAATACTTGCATGCATAAAATCTTTGTCAGACAGTATCCTACCAAAGAACAATATATTAAAAGTTAAATATAACTAAATTATATGCCTAAGAGAGTACTCCAGTACCTGCTACACAAGAAATTGCTATCAGACAAAGCTTGGGGCTCAGAGTTGAAAACATTGTGAATTTCATATTTACTATGCAAATTTCGCTGCCTGAAGTCTTTTTTCCTGGTGAGGAACTACTGAACTTACTCTCAGATGCCTGTTCATTGGTAACTGCAGTACTTCTTTTGAATCCAGGTCAGGGAAAGCCAGCAGGACATGGAATGGGAAAGTTTTCACTGCATCTCTTGTGTTTGCTTCCCAGGCTGCCAGCTTTTCATACGATTTCTGCTAGTCAAGAAGGTCTATAATCTAAAAAGTCACCCTGGACTTGTCAACCAAGAGAATACTAATATATGGCTTACATAGATCAGCTCATCACCAGTTCAATCAGTTAAAAATAATATTGGATGTTTTGTGGCATTGTATTACCATCTATGACTATAATGCAAAAGCATATTAAAAGATAAATAAAATATTTTAGTGAAGCTAAGTCTCCCCCACTGTGCTAACAATTTTTCTAGCCAAATTTACTGAAGTGGAAAGAAAGGAAGAGGTGAAAGTTCTGTCTATGAACTAGTGGGTAACAGCCCAGCAGTTGTCCAAATTATTCTCAAGTACTTTGGCACATCTCTAGATAAAAATTTACATGGTTCAGAGGATTTGATGTAGACAGGAACATTTGTCAAATGATAACCAAACTTTTTCAACTTAGATTAGTGAAGTTACAAAGTTGAACTATGGCAGCCTTTTTCAGTAATCTATTAGTTAAAGAAAAAAGCCACAAGGCATGACATGCCTTCAAATCTATCTATATCTGTAAGCAGATGTGTATATTCAGGAATGCATTATAAGCATCATTAATACTGATACAGAAAGATACTGTAGTCATCTTTCATAACCATAGGTTTCACACATGCAGTCTGCCTGAACATCCACCCTCAGTTCAGAGTGTTCATCTGTCTTGTAGGAATGGTTCCGCATTTTCATTCATCATTTGAATGAGATTGAGGTAAAATCTCTACTTTTTTCTTTTTTTTTTTTTTTTTAGGCTTGAAATAGTGTATTTTCATGGACTGTGCTTTCTGAGCCCATTAACAGTAATGATGTTAGATGGTTCACTGTAGTCCTTTCCATGGGCTGCTGCTCATATCAGAGCAAGAAATAAAGAGGCAAAGCCTTCCTGGATGGAAATACATGGCCTCACTGGAGGGGGGTGAGTGAAGAACAGTTAAAAGAACCAACTAATAGAATCCACTATTTTGCCTCAAAAAGAGACAAGTAAGCAGGCACAAAAACAAAAGGTACCCTTCAGAAATAGAAATTGTCTAGTTCTTTCTTGACCATTTTTAATGGAATTTCATGTTTAGACACATTCATAGGAGTAAACAGTGAGTTTTTCTGTATAGCTTTTACAGGATATTATTTTGAACTGCCTGTTCATTGCTCTCTTCTAGATATGTGAATTAAAGTGAAAGCTCCCAACCCACCCTATTCCCCAGGAAGCTATCAGCTGTGCCAGATTACCACCCCATCTCAAACTGTGCTGCATCCTTCATCTGCCCAGACTGAAATTATTTTGTGACATCCAGAATCATGATAATCATTGTCTTGAAGTGGTCTTCAAATATTGTATTTGTGTGAAAAAGAATTAATCTATTTATTTGGAATTTTCTTATCTTCCTTCTGCTAATCCAAGAGCTGGGTTGCTGGCATCCAGATGCAGGTTCTCCCTTTTTTTTATTTTTTTTTTTTTTTTTTTTCAAATATCAGTTGTCCAAGTAAGCTGTACATTTTGGAAATAGCAAATATCTATCTTCCAGAGGTCTCTACATGTGCTTTATGACACTTCATGGAAATGAGGCCTACAGCCATGATATATGTCATGAGATATGTGGTGATGGGATTGCTGTGGACATGATGGCCTGCTGAGGTGGTGACAGGTTGTCAGGCAGAAGCCAGACAGCCCTTTTTTCTGCAGTCAGCCAGGTGGAAGTGTGGAATGTTCATGTGTCCCAGTTCCATCATGTCCTTGTGCAAGACCCACAGTCTTTGGAACTCTTGATGTCCATCATTTACATATAAATTGCCTCCTCCCTCTATTTATGATGGCAGTAACAGAATATTTGACTACACTCTCAGCTCCACTTATCCCAAATGTATAAAATGGCATTTGAAATCCTCAGTGGTAGAGGATGAGAATATGATGACCTTGCATGCAAGTGGATGAGGCTTGCTCCTCTTTTCTCCCGGAAGTAGGGACACCTCTGTAATAAGATTTGCACATCCAACTGCACTGGACTGTACCCAGGAACTTTTTTACTGTGCTATACACTTAATTTTGCATGTGCAGTAAATTTATCACCGGCAATCTTAAATCTATAATCTGTTGATCCAATAAGCTGCACTGTTGGTGACTCTGTATTCCTGAAAGTTCCCTTTGAATTTGTCCAGACTTTTAGTGTTTAATTGGTTAAAACTCACTATTTATGACTTTCTCATTGCAAATCAAAACAGACTTTGATTGTAGTCCACATTATTTATGCATTGGGGGTTTACTGAACACAACCAGACTTTTATTTCCAAACTGGTTCTAACCAGAAATTAAGTCCAGCTGCACACAGTCCCTCCGATTCCTTAAGGACCCACTGGAGCAAGGGGGCTTATTTTCTCCCAAATCTCTATACTCCTAACACTCCGGTCTAAGCTGAGAGTCACAGCACAGAAAGCATTACTCAAAGGAGATAAAAGTGATACTCTCAATTCAGGACTGCTGTGGCCAAGAAGGCATGAGGACACTTAAGTTTGTCCACTACAGCAATCTGTAGTATAAAATATTCTGGGTCTGCACTCCAGATGTTGACACTGTATCTCCTTCAGAAGAAGCTAAGCAAGGGAACAGAGGTGCTCTCAAAATGCTAAGGAAAACTCATAGAGAATGTAACATAACGGTTGTTCAGCATTGTACAAAAGAAGAGTAACTGATAGTCAGGAGTGTAAAGAACTTGTTTTCACATTATCAACAGAAGTATGAAGAGGACAAAAAAATCCCTATCACCTTTTTAAAAATTGTTTTTTAATTTTTCTCACTTTCATCTGCTCACTTACTTTCATACCATAGACATACCTTCCCTTTGTTCATGGAACACAGACATTTTTTCAGATAGAGCAGACACAAAAAATCATAGATCAGCAATGATGCCTCCAAATACCTAGATGACATTAATTAGAACTTTTGTTTGACATAAGAAAGCCATGGCTGTTGTCTTGGAGACCAAATCAATTAATTCAGACTAGTTTTCTTTTGAGAGGGATGGCACTATGAATAACCTCCACATACATCTCTTTTAAATGCAAAAGTCATCCTTAAGCCTGAATATAAAATTTCTCTGAAGCTTAAAGAAAAAGCTTAAAGTTTTAAGAATGCAGTCTTAATTTCATATCTACAGAATTTTAAGAACAAAGATCAATATTCACAGATCTTAATTGGTGAGGCTTTCAGAGCAGACACCATAGACACTACACATCTTGCAAATGTGCACTTTGTAAAAGAAGCTGAACAGGAGCTATGAAAGCATATTTTTCTTAAAAAGCATGTTAATTTAACAGATGGTTTAAAATACTAAAGTGTTTGTGCCCAGAGGATAATGAAGAAAGCATCAGTGAAAACACTAAGCAACAAGTAAAAGTGTAATATTGCCACATAGCAGGGTATGTTTAACTTGCTTTTGCAAGGCTGAAGAGACACTGAGAAGAATTTTATGGTGAAGAAACTGTAGAATGACTTCCACTATGATCCAATCACACTGGAAACCTGCTCTGGCAGGTCTATTTGCTCTGAATCACAAGCTCCATTGTCTGACAGAGAAGCACTATCAGAGAGTTGATCAGAAAGATCCATAATGTAGAGAGGTCAGAATTAATAAGGATTTGCTTCTGACACTTCAGAGCTAAAACATCACTGTTCATGCTTCAGTTCCTTTAACTAAAAATACCTTCCTGATTGCAGGCCACCTTGTATTTTACCAGCAGTCACTGAGACTGAGAGAGCACTCATTGCCAAATGTATTATTTATTTATTAACACTCCTAGTTGGAGATAGCAGTAAAGCAATTTCTTTCCTGCAGATTTCAGCAGAATGTAAACCATGCTATGGCAAAATGCCTGTTTTGTTAAAACTTGGGTTAAAAAGTCCTTACTATTTGAAGATGTTATTCCTAAAAATCCACCTGCTTAGTAAGACCTGTTGTACTGGATCAGAACAAAGACCCATTTAGCCCAGCATTATATCTACAAGAGTGGAAAAAGTAAACATTCAGGAAAAAGTATATAAAAATAATAATCAATAGGAATACCTTCCAGTTATAGCCTCCACAGTTCTAAACATCTGATTCAGGAAATTCCTGAATTGTAGCTGGAACCCTGTACACAGATTCTATATCCACAGAATTATGGCTTCAATTAGCAACTAGAATACTTTAATACCTTTCCCTTTCAAAAATTTTAACATCCCCTCATTTCATCAGTTCATTTTAAGTAATGAGCAATTATGGAGGATGTTTGGAAGAATTACTAAGGTTTCTTGACTGAACAAGGTCCTGGATAGTCTGCTCTGGAGCTCTTCAGTCTTCAGGATCTCATGAGTTTTCCAAATCTGTCTACACTCCCTTGGATACTGTAATTCAGAGGAAATAATATTCTAGTTCTTTAGCATTTATGGTGAGGGTCAAATATTTTAGGGACCTAAGACTTTCAGGAGGCAGAAAATCTGGTTTTCAAGTAGCCTTGGATGTGTCAACCTTAATAATTTCCTCACCAGTTAACAGTCATTAACAGTCATTTCATCCTCATTGTTTCTAATCAGTTCTTCCTCTAAAATCACAAATTGACTCAACAGCTCTGTATCCACATCAGTCATGAAGCAGGCAGTAAGTAATGAAGCATTCATAATGAAAGCTCACAAAATATTTCATTTTATTCCTTTTACAGATTTTGTAAGTATTTCTTTGTATTCTTATTTCTTAAGTATTATATCATTTTATTTCTGTAGAAGCAATATTCTCAATTTTTTAGGAACCACTTCATCATTGGGAATGAGATATCTGAGTAAACTGCTGAAGATGAAAAGATATTTTACACCTATCTTTACATTAAATGGAAAGAAAACATGACTTTTCAACCAACCCTTGCATTATTTTTTTCCATATCCCACTTTTATAAGCTTTTAAAAGAAACAAACTGTAAGACTGAGAAGGTCGGAGTGGCAATTTAAAATAATCTACTGCATGGAGGGTATTTCTATATGAAAATGTATAATTTATTTCTTTTATTTATTTCCTTTTGTTAAAATAAAATCTCAAACGAGAAATGTTTTGCGATAGTGCTAAAGATCTTCAGTATTTTTTTGCATCTCACAGTTAAAAAGTGTAATTAGTTTGTAAGGAAAGCTGACTTCCTCATGCTTTCATACAGGGTGAAGGTACTTTTTGTTTATAATAATTGAAAGTACAATATTGACAGTAAATTTCAATATGATTTTGTTTCTAATGACAGAACAGAGCTGAAAGGGATGACAGAATTTGCTGTATTGTGTGGTTCTTGCTACATCAAATGTATAATTTGTATACAATTGCTGTATAATACAGTTTCATGAACCTTGGAGAAGAATGCAAAAGCTTTATGAAAGCACAAAATAGGAAGAAAACTGAAGAAAACACTACCATAAGAGCAAGATGTTAAAGGTAGAGAGAGAGTGGGTAAAGTGGAATGCCACTGTGATGGTCTTTTCTGCTTGAATAACTGCTGTTTTCTGTAATTATCACTAGATAGCTCTAGTGATAATTACCTCTAGAGATTGTCCATTCCAAAACCCCCTGCTCCATGCCTGGTGTTACCAGAGACCTCAAAATTAAGAACTGTCTTTTCAAAAATCTATAGAACTTATGACGTGTAAAGTTATTGTTAAGCCTCAGAGGAGGTTTTTTTTTTTTTATGCTGCTGCTGCCAGATATCTTGTGCCCTTACAGAGGATCAAGTTCACCAAAACACAAGCTTTTGAAAACTTATGTAGAATTAAGGTACAGGTTGATACAACCTGTAACTTGTCTCTTCCAGAGGCAGAAACTGGACTCTTGAATTACCTGCATACAGTATACTAGTTTTCATTAGGATTTATATCTATAGTCCCATTTTTCTTATGATAAAAGGAAAGAAAAATATATATTGGTTTCAGGGAAAGGTGAAGTTCTTACTGCAGAGAAAACAGAGATAAAAAGAGCAGAGGGAGCAAAGAGGGGTATTATGTAAATTCCTGAAAATTGGTGTTCACAATCAACTTTGACCATTCCTATTAACAGCTAAGAACTTCTCATGCAGTTGGTCATCAGGGGTGCAATTCAGGTGCCTGCACCATTAGCATTTACAACCATTCAGGCAGCCCCAGAGCATAGCTCTGTCTCCACTTGCTCTTCCATACAGTTTTCATTAAATCCTAACTCTCACCTGCTTGATCTAGGAAGAAGTTCTAGAACATCCTATACAGGAAGAGATGCAAATAGCATATCATGAGAAAATATCTGACCTGGAACAGAAACTGAAAAAAAAAAAAAAATCTGTCTAATCTACTAGAATAATTTGCTATAATTCTGGATGTAATTTTAAGATTTGTAATATAATTCTCTATTTGTCTCTAGCAAAGGGTTAGGAATTGTATTCTGTTCTCTTAAGTAGACACAACAGACAATCTGAAGTAAATCTGTGAATTATTTATGTCTTAGCAGTGCGAAGACACATGCACACTGCACATTTCATTTACAGATTTCCATTTTTGGCTGTACACAAAAACCAAGCCTCTTCTAGAAACTGATAGTCCTAGCCTCACTTCGCAGCACAGACAGGTACCTACCTTATCAATGTTGGGATTATTTTTCTTTTTATTTTGGGACCTTTACACAAAAGGCAGAACAAACCACAAAGCTGCATAATGAAATCAAAGTATATTTTCCAGGAGTAAGTCAGAAAATCAACTCTTAGGAAAAGATCCTTTTCTGTACCTTTCACTAAGTCACTAACTATCTGACAAAGGAAAACTATTCTTTGTTCAAGGAGCTGACATGACAGTAAATCATAAGTTTGTCTTCTCATAAGGTTTAAAAAAAATTTTGTGTACTAAGAAAAAAGGAGGTGAAGTAGAAAGGTGGAGAGGTGGAGACAGGTTTTGAGGTATTCATTAAGTGCCAGATAAAAATAATATGTCGTCAAGAAAATCCTAGATGTGGCCAGAAGTTGGCAACTAAAATGTTTGTTCACTGGAGAAGTTCTGATGGACTGATTTGCATAGTCCACAGAATTCCACAGGTTTGAAACAAGTCAGGTTTGTTGACATTTTTGTCTGTAATCACATTTATAAACATTCAATCCTTCCTTTTCTACTAGCAGAGGTCCTATGATGAATGAAGGTGTTACTCTGTCTTAGGTTCAACAAATTTTTCTCGCCTTTCTTATAAGCCTTCATTTATTCTCTCCTTGACATTTTGTAGATTTTTGTGGTTTTGTGTGTGTGTGTTTTTCCCCGACTTTACAATATGTGCTGGTTTTTGGCAAATAAACTAAATTGAAACCAAAACCAGTTTTTGTAAAACAAAAAAAGAGCAAAGCACATTGTATTTAAGGATTAAGAAAGTGATTATAAAACATAATTAAATTTTTTTTTGAGAATAACATTTTTTAAGCTAAAAATAAATCCATATTTACCATGCGCAGATGCTCTGTGAAGATAAATATTTTAAACAACATCTTTTTTTAAAGAGTTTGATCTCACATTCAGTTTAATAAAAAAAAATTAAGCAGATGGCAGCACAGTATGTGCCTTTTGGATATTATGATAAGATTTCCATTGCTGAAATGTGAAAATTACCTTGTGGCTACTTCATCAGTATAGTAAACTATGCTGTTTGAAATACAGAAACAAACATTTAGAATTATGAGTTCACTCAGCGTGCAGGAAAGTTTTCAAAGCAAATTACAGTTCAAGCTCTGAACAGACTTTTTTACTTCAATAATTTTTGTAATACTATAGTTAAAAGATCCCCTTAAAGCAGCCATTAGTCAGGCTCCCTGCCTTCTTTTAATATGCCAATAATAAATTTTATAGCTACAATAAACTACACAATACTTGAAAATTGCTGTGGTGAGATCTTCTGCCACTCAGAAGTTAATTAAGAAATGTTATACCATTAAATGCAGTATGACACAGTATGTTCCACAGCACTTAAATAGTTTAAATTGCAACTCTATAATGCACAGAAGCTTAAATATATTTTGGAGTTTGTTTGACTTTTAATATTAATTTTTCAAGTGATATATAGCAAGGGTATATTTTTCACCTAAATCCAAATGACTAGAGAAAACCAGTTAGAACATTGAACAAGAAAAGCAATGACAGCGAAGTGTTCTTGAAGAAACAGCTAGGGCTATTGATCAACATTATGTTTATCAAAGCATACTCTCTACTTGGCTACAGACATTTTAAGAGCCACTTCCTTAGAGGGATAAGCCTCTAAGCACAAGGCTCCTACTACATATTTGCAGTCTTATTTTAGAGAGAGTTTAGGGAAAGGAAGGCTGACTGTTGTGTGAAGAAACATGGGTTGCAGCTACCTGGCGTTTACAGGCAGTCATGCCTGGATTTGTCTGCGCTCCAGGCTGGCTGAATGGAAGACAGCAGCAGCCCAAAAGATGCTGAGGTACAATTAGTGTGGCACTGAGTTTGAGCTAATAAGCCTTGCTGGGAGACAGGGTTTCCAGGCTCGTGTGACACTCAGGCTCAGTGCCGTGCTAACACAGCTACATGCCTTCCAGTTTAGACCTGGCTTGCATCCAGCTGCTTCAGAGTGGTGCAGGCAAGGACAGCTGGTATTTGCTCTGAGCATGGACAAGATTTACTAGTGACTGCTACTGCCTGCAGAAAATTCACACAGCAGAAACTGTGCTGGGAGGAGCACCTTCCACTTCTGCTAGCTGGAAATCCAAGAGATAATGAAGGGACTCATAAGGCAGGTTGAAGACATAAGCAAAGAAAGATTTTTTTAGCCAAGATACATTCTTTAAATGTATTTCTTCTGTCAGTCTTCAATTATTAAATCAATTATGCTGCCCTCTGTGACACTGCAAATGTAGCTGCCCCATGATTATAGAAGAAAACAGCACAAGTATTCTTCAGCCTGACACAGACAGTGCACACAAAGCAGGTCCCATCTCTTTGCGACATCATTCAGACATAATAACCAAAAATCCCCAAATCTGCTTGTACCATCATGCTCTGAGTACACAAAACATTCAGATTATACCTCAAAGCCTAGTCTGTGGGCTGCAGGAAGCCTGGAACTTCAAACAGGGCAGTGTATGGATACTGTCTACCAACTTAAGCAGTCCATTTGAGAGATATGTAAATCTAGTGCAGAATCACTTATAACCTTAACAGTACACACATAAGGAAGTCAACTCAGAAACAGTATGTAAGTAATCACAGATAGTCACAGAACATTCTGAGATGGAAAGGACCCACCAACATTATCAATTAGGAAAGGACTATATCAAACCCACAAGCTTGGTGCTGTTAGCACAATGCTTCAATGATGTGAAATAAATGGTTTGTGTTCCTCTTATTCCAGCTGGTTAAGAGGCAGTTAGAAAAAAGTTCTTTACTGAAAGGATGTGTGAAAACCAGAAGCTTCCCAGGGAAGCAGTGGTGATGCAAGGCTTTTCAGTGTTTGAGAAGCATTTAGACACATGGTTTAACTTTTAGATTGCCCTGTGTGAAGTTAGGAGTTGGACTCAATGATCATAGGTCCCTTCCAGCTCAGGGCTATCAATTTAGTAATCATTTGAATGCAAAATAAAGTTATCAAGAGAGGGAGATGAAAACAATTTTTAAAAGTAACTTCTTCAAAATAAAAATACTATTACATATAAGGATGTAAAATGTGAATAAATCAGCTCTTTATATACATCAAATATAAAAAGCGGGCTATACTAGAGGCAGTGTTCTTAAGCCAAAATACAGAAAAGACAACCACTTGTTCAGGAAATACATTAATTTACCAAGTGCAATCAGCTTGTGACCCTCAGAGACGAATTGCTGCAGTTTAAGACCATTTCTAACCAAAGGAGACAGTGTGCAATAGAGGGAGGTAGGAGTGTATGTGGGAAGGTGTGAAACAGAGCTACCTCTGAACTAGCTGCTGCTGGTCTTTGTAAGGATTTGTTCCTGACAGGATGAAAAAAGAGGGTGAGAAGCTGGTGCTTCTCTGAACCTGACTTCTGAGAAAATTCTTTTCTTCCTTGAAAATTCTTTCCCAGCCAAGGAAATGAGCCATACAGCAAGATCTTCATACTGGAGAACCCACACAGGGTTTTTTTATTCTGCCACACATCACTGAACACCAGGTAAAGGTAGAACTCAGAAACTGAGGATTTTCTCCCTTTGAATAACAGGTCTCACTTCTTCACTAGGGTGAAGCTGGTTTTGCATCTGGATCTCCAAGCAAGGTAAGCCTTGTCCCAGCTGCTAATAATTACATAGCATCCTCATATATTTATTCTTGAATCCCGTGAAATTATGAGACCTCACAACCCCAAGGCAAGTCAATGAAGAAAACAAGGGTCCTAATACCACTCAGGCTTAAATGGTAAATCCAGTATTTTTACTGCTTAAATTTTGAATAACAATCATATGAAAGAAAAAATGAAAAAGCGAAAGAAAAAAGATAAGGAATAGTGTTATAGAGTAGCAGTGAAGATGCATTTCTGAATGAAGTAATTTATTTGAAAAATAAGTGTATTTTCAGTTCTTAAATTATGTAATTACTTGACCCAAACCCAAACTCAAATTCCTTTAAAGCTTGAGATGATTTTGAAAGCTGAAGGGGCATGATTGTGGGGGCTAAGGTTTTAGAAATGCTTCTCAACCTGCCAGGGATTCAAGCAAGATGTGAAAGCTCAAGCATGTAGAAATGTCAAAACAAAGTCCAGCAGCCACAACTTAACTTCTCAGCTCTAATTTTCAAGGTGACTAAGAGAAATCTTACTTTTAACAAACTTTTATGAATTTGAAAAATAAATCAAATTAAAACAAAAACCTCTAACGAAACTAAAATGAAACCCAAAAGTGAATCAAGTAAATTTGAAAAGCATATTTTAAATATTTGTAGGGGGAGCATATTAGATTATGCTACTACAGTGCTTTAATATAAAGCATAACCACTAACAGTCTCTGACTTCTTGTTAAGGAAGTTATACAAAGCATGGACCTTGATCAAGTTGAAACTCCATTTTAAATTTTCTCTGGTGGTTTTGACTTTTCTTCACTTAGCTTTTCTTTAAAACATAGTTAGAACAGCTTCTCCTTTGAGATGTTCTTCCATCCTCCCCCCTCTCCCCGCACCAAAAGAAAGCTTGATGTTGCAGAGAAATACATCTGGTCCAGGTAGCTTGGCTGCAAGCTGCTGATTGAGATGTAGATTGAAATGCAGGCTGAGCTGTGGATGTGAGGCCCAGACAAGAGGCTGTGAGCTGCCAAACTTTGGAATAACAAAGGGCATGAATGGGTCACCTGTCACAGAGCCACCAGTCTGCCAGGTGAATGGACACTGAGACACAGCAGGAGCTGGGAATTGCAGATCTTTTGGATGACAAAGGAGATAATGTGGTTGGACACAGAGAGGGGGAATGACACAAAGACTCTGGAGGAAGGTCAGGACTTGTGAGAGGATAAAAGCCCAGGGCTTCCTTTGTTGGGTGTGCTCCTCAGAGGTTCTGTGTTACTGCACTGTGAATAAATGGCTTTATGGAACCAGACACCTGTGACTCTGCCATGGAAAACCTGGTCTGATTGTGTGGTAATGGGGTGTGCAGGAGTCAGGCAGGGCACCCACTGGATCACTGGAGCTGCCCCCCATAAAAGGGCTTCTGTCCCAGCACTGGAAGTCTCTGGCCTTGGGAGTCTGACTGCCAGAGTCTCATGAATGGTCACACAGAAGACTCCTTAACAACGTCCTTAAGCAGCATTTGCTTTCTCTACAGCAAATGTCTTCTGTATAATTTAATTGTGGCTCTAACTGGTGTATTTTGGAAACTCAAACATTTTGTAACAGCCGTGCAACAAAAAAATTATGATTATATTAAATAGCTTTATAAAATACAAGCATCTCAGTATTGCTTGGATTTAAAGGATTATATTAACCATTATTATTTCAGTGTGTGTAGGTAAAATTAAATAACCTTCATCTATCCTATGAGCACTCTAGATCTGACAGCAAAGTCTTTGAAGCTGACATTTTCTTTGACATTACTCTGACTCCAGCAGAATAAAAATACTACTTAGCACTTACCTAGCACTTTTTATCTTCAAAGCACTTTGCAAACATTATAATTAATGCTGACAACAACCTGGTGAGGCTTGTAAGAGTTATCCTCCCCAGGTGGTAACATGGGAGAAACACAGAGAAGTTGCTTATCTAAAAAGAGATGTGAGGAATAAAAGTTTGGAATTTCCAGTACCTTGTTCTGTACTTTGATCACATCTCTATACAGCATTTTGAATGGTGTTTATTGCTACTATTGCCCCATTATAATACATTTTCATCTTAACTCATGAAAGGTAAAAGAAACAAATGGAAATTCACATGCTGAATATCATAAACCGCCCCCATTAGTATTGCGGGTGTATTTTGAAATGTGAATTCATTACTTATGGTACATACACAGACATGCAAACAAGACCAAGAGACCTGAGATGACTGTGAACTAGTCAAATTTCAATGCATCAGAAATTACTACAATTTCCATTTCTTTTGTAGGTAAGTTTTTCTACTCTTTGAAACACTGCTATCGTTTCCCTATTGTGCAAATCTGACATTTTGTTTCCTGACTATACAAGTAATCTTTGCAAAACCCAACACCACAAAAGGCACGGGGATGGCAGCTGAAAATCCTTTTCAAATTAGTTAAATCCCTGAGTGACATAGAGGTGACACATCTATATCAATCACTATTCTTGAAAGCAAACAGTTGGGACTCTTCTGCAGTAGGAACTCATTTTAGGTACTAAACAGCTGCAGCCCTTGTTCTTCCCTTCCCTGCATTTCAGGACCAAGGCCAGGGAAGGAACTGTGATGTCCCTCTTATTCAGAGGCCGCTGCTGTAACTATTACTGAGGACACCCACATCCACACAGGACAGAACAGATTGCATAATGAGCCTACAACTCAAATATTGAATTATCTTGAAGATGGCCCACAGCTGGAAAAGCATTAGGCTAATATCATGCCTATTCTGTGTGAACAGAGATTTCTCATCATTATTTTTCTCCCTTTGATGCCCATATAACTATACCTATCAAAAAAAAATTTACATACAACTTCAGCAATGCAGTGTAAATGCATGAACAGCAGTTATTGCTGGGAATAAATTTGAATGTAAATGACAATACAGTCATCTTTCAGGTGTTTGTAGGAATTATATTATTGCTGAAAACTTCTGTTGATTGTGGTTTAGGATCCTACGATCAAAATCATAGAATTATAGAACGGTTTGGGTTGGGAGGAACATTTGAAGATCAGCTTCTCCAAAGCCCTTGTCATAGGTAGGGACATAATTCTCTAGGTCATGTTGCTCAAAGCACTGTCTAACCTGGCTTTGAATGTTTCCAGTGATGGGATATCAACAAGTACTGTGGATAGCTTCTCTCAGCCACTATTTTTCACCAGAAAAAAATGTCTTCCTCTCTTCCAATCTAAATCTGCCTCTTTTTTTTTTTTCTGTTAGAAACTGTTATCCCTTTTCCTGTCAGAAAAGTTGTTGGTAAAGAGTGTCTGTCTTTCTCATAACTCCCTCTAAGTACTGAAAGATCTCCATGAAGCCTTCTCTTCTTCAGGCTGTACAAGATTAACTCTCCCAGACTGTCTTCACAGAAGAGGGCTTCCAGACATCTGATGACTTTTGTGGACCTTCTCTGGAACCATTCTAACAGGCCCATGTCTTTCTTTCACCATGCACCTCATTATTCTTAGCATCCCTTGCCAAACTGAACTCCAACCATACCTTAAATGTCCTAATCCCATCCCCATTTAGGCAGTGTCAATATTCCTCACAGGACAAATATCCTTGGTTCCACTGCCTGTACAGAAAGAGCAACCATAAAAAGCAGATGAAAAAGTTTAATTTACTAAATTTCTTTGATAACAATTCATTCAGGATTTTCACTTCTAAAGTTATTGGTATTACCCACATCTATGAGCCACACAATTTACATGATTAAGTTAATCTCACATGGAATCTGAGTCTACATACCCACTTGATAGGAATTCAGATGCAATTTAAATAACAGCTTCTTTCCTAATTCCTTGTATAAGAGGCAGAGAAGGAGAAATGCAATTTTTGAAAGCTGATGGGTAGAGAGAGAGCTACGCAAGGTAACACAAAGCATCCATGACAGGGCTTTTAAACCTTCTGTCTTTCAGGAACAATTAGATACTTTACGTTGGTTGCCCTTCACTTGGGAGTCACAGCTCTGAGTAATCACACAGAGTTCAGTACCTTTTAAAAAACATTAAAGAATTATTCTTTCCTATGAAAGGACAGCCAAAGGAGGAGAAGCAGATGCTGGAGCAATTTCATCTAACAGAACATGGGTACTCATCCTGAATTCAATTAATTTCTTTCTTTTACCAGAGAGTATTTGAAACATCATTTTTCCTGTCCTACAGTAAAATCATGGCCACCAACAGGAGGTGGTTTCTGACCTCATTGCTGCTCATTTATTTTAAGATAGTAAAGTATTATTTGCGACAAAAAGAAGAGTGGTGACAATAGCTTTTAGTAGCTAGACCACTTTCCTGGGAGAGGGAGTCCTACATTTTAGACTGTGATACTACAAGTTTCTAATAGAAAATTGCAAAGTATTGGTTATATAATTAATGGATCACTCTATATTGGATGTGTTTATTTTGCTAAATGCTGCAACCAGACTAGGGCACAAATGGGGAGGTGGGACACTAGTAGTCCTTTTCAAATCTAATTGGCTTTAATAACGGACTACTCCAGTGCAGGTACATACTAGGTTATATTATTAGGTAATTATTAGGTTACCTATTATATTATTAAGTAACTATACCAAGCAATTATGTTTGATTAATGAGAGAAGATAATGAAAAGGGTCGCAAAAAATCTGGTCAAGAATAAAACCCGTCTTTTTCTTGTTATTAGGTGTTCAATATTAGGAAACGTGAGAGTTTTCAAGTCTTAGAGGTTAATATGCCCTACCCCCTTCCCTTTTCTTTTTTTTTTTTTTCCTTAATTACAAGGCCTTGCAAGCCCACCACCTGGAACCGAAAAAACTGCAAAAAATCAAACCTGGAGTTTTTGACAAGCCTAGGTGACTATACATTTATTTTTCTTAAAGATCCCTGAAACTAATTAAACTCAAAATATAACATGTTTCCCTAAATTAGATATTTATGCCCAGCCACAGACACTCATCTGAAAATAAGTTAGTAGAGTAAAATAGTGTTAAGGTGGTTGTTTGACTCCCTTACTCCTTACAGCTCACACTACCTTACGTAAAGCATAACCGATATCTAAAGAGAGGGATACCAGGTATTTGTTTGTTTTGTACTTTGTTCCATTTTTATCTTCATGCCTGTGTTTAACCTTGTCCAGTGTTGTAGATAAAACTTTACATACAAATAAAGGAATTGTTTATACTTCACTGGAGGAAATGAATCAGTAACAGTAATGGTAATCTGAAAGTCAAAGAGATGATGGGGACTCCGGAAGCAGTTTTTGTTTTTGTAGCACCAGTGTCATACATATAACACAATCCAATTCTATGATGTAGATATAGTTACTATGATATAGTTATTAATATAATGCACCTTGTGATAAGGTATCAATGTATTATGTAATATTTACAACAGAATATTTACATCAAGTGTTTTGCATAGCAGGACTTGGTAGCTGCTAAGACTAATTCTTTTTGGAGTTAGGTTCTTGGAATTATTTTACTATAATCAAAATACTTCTTCAAGGTACTGCATATTTGGTTACTTTTCTGTATGAAGCATGTATCTGGTGATCCTCTTTGCTTTATATTTTGTACATAAATGACGGATTTTTCAGATAGAGTGTGGCATTTGCACCAAAAAGTAAAGAAACTACATTTTTATTACTATATATCATGTATTGCTTGCTTCTGCTTTTGTAAGTCCTTACAAACTCATAAACACCCCTCCATGCTTAGACAAAAGCCCACAAAAAGGCATGTATGCTCTCATACCATAATCCAAGGCACACAGTGAAAAATAGAGGTAGAAAAATACAAGAGAAACAGAATCCTTTACATAGAAAGATGAAGGCCCATTGTGTAGTGGAAAACTAGTAGTGGAGATCTAGTTATAGGTAGCTGCACTTCAGTGTTCTCATTTCAACTATATTTGCATGCAAAAGTAGTACAGCATTAGCATAACTACTCTGCAATATGGCATAATTGCTGGAGCAATGAAAAACTCATATTCTGAAAACAGTTGTGTACACAATTTCTACAATAATGTCAAAGGAAAAAAAGGCAGCAAAACCAACAACGAAAGATTTAAAACATTTTCTGAAAGAGGAGGGTTAAATTTTTGATATCAGCAAAGTTTTAATCTCTAGTTACCTCTCATTTTTATCAACATACTCTATGCACAGAAGAAACTGTTAAAGAGCTGAGTACTATAAGAACAATTTCAAAGTAAGAGTGTATATCATATTGACTATATAACTATTGTTATTTATCTATCTCAGAAACTATTTCAGTAAATGCAGAGATTTTCCTGTGATGGAAAAATTAGAAAAGATAGTAGCTTTTTCAAAGTACCTAGCTATTTCTCCTGCATCAGGGGATACTAGCACATAAAGCCTTGGGGTCTATATTGTATTCCTTTTAGAACAGACAGCTGGAAGTAAAGAAAGGAGCCATACTGCCGTAATTCTTCAAAAATCCCTAGCTCTAGGCCTTTAAGGAGAAGTCAGATATAATTTAGAAGTCTTCAGATTACTTTCAAGAATATTGAAAGAAAACTAGCTGCTGGCCTGTGTAAAGCAAAGTAAAAAATATCATTTTTGCTTTATGGATGTTCTTCAACATCAGAAAGCTGGAAAGATTCGGTTACATTTTTCTATAACTGATGGACCAGAGCAAAACTGAACTTTATTGTCTTTTTTTTGCATTCAGACATCTTTCATGTCTCAAGTGTCTTACCAACTCCTCTACCAGTCTGCTTCTGGAAAGTTGTTTATTTCTGAAAATAAAATATCTTTGAAGGTTTTAAAGGAATAAATATGATGGACCACTCAGTATATTAGCACAGATGTAGAGTAAATTTTGCCAAGACCTCTCTTAGATTCTTGTGGGTGAGTCTGTATTTCTTAATAAATCTGTCAGTCTCCCTTCACCTTTCTGGGTATGAATGCTATTTCACTTTTGAAGATACGAACTTATAAAATAGCACAATACTTACAAGGATGAAGGAGCTATGCAGCACAGCTCCTATATCATACAAGCATACACATAAGTTGACTGCACAAGTGAAGCATCAACATGAAGCAAATTTAGTCAGGTCCATCACTTTCTCCATCTGGATTCTATGAACATCAAAGAGGAAATCTGCCTTCCTGCACCAAAACAGTCATACCAATAATAACCTAAAGGAAAAAAAATTCCCACAAAAAAGAAAGGTTATTAAAATAAGCACATTGTTCTGTTAGAAGTGGGGAATCTAAGGTTATTTCAGATTGAATAAAGTCTGCAGTTAATAAAAGCTGAACTTCAGCTAAAGAGCATATAATGAATCAACAAGATAGTGCTCCCACAGCATTATCCATTCCAACATGAGTACATATAATCAGCAGTTCAGACAGTATATAGTTAAGGTGATGCAAATCACACTGGCATAAAAATTGAGATGCTTGTATAGCACTTGTTTAACTGGTAAATTCCTTTTGGAAGCAAATGTGTGCTGTCTGTGCCTCCTGCTGACCAGCAGCGAGAGAGCTATTCTAGCACAATGCTGTGATAGAACCAACCAGCTTAACTGAAACATTCTGCAGCTAAATTACAAGTTTTCTTCTGCATATGGGAAGGTCTAATGCTTCAAGAAATGACACCCACACTAACATGGTTTTATACAAGTTGGTTTTATTTATATCATAGGTTCCAGGGACAACTGGCTCAGTATTAAAGAAGAAATCATGGCATTGTTTTACTGTGCAGAAGCCCTTTCTTATTAGAAGGCACATGAGGCATTTTTGAAATGTGTTGGTGCTTCCTTTCTCCAGCAGTGCTGCAATGGCAGCACTGCCTGCTGCAGACACAGCCTTGCTATATGGTCCTCATAGCAAGGGAACAACAATTAAATTACTTCCATAAACCCTAAGAAAATGCAGCTGTCCATGCTTTAAAACACACAGAAGGAGTCAGGGCCTTAGGTGTTTCTCAGTGCTTCAGCCACTTCATATGTGCACATACAAGGCTGTGTTTTACCTGATACAAACAAGCAGAACCCCTTGCAAGCTCAGGCCACATCCCACAGTGGTGGCTGTATTTGTGTCTGTGTCCCCTCACACCCTTCACCTCAGACACTGCAGGTTTGCTGCCCAGAGTGTCCACATTTTCATTTCAACTGGTTAGTACACACCAGCACAGCTCAGAATAGACAGGGTCACAAGTGCTGTACAGGAGAATTCATTTACTTTGCAGTATGGTTGGAACCAAAATGCTTGGCTGAATCCTGTTGCAATCTTTGAGTAGAATCCCATTTAGTGATTTGATAAACATTGCTTAAATTACAGCATCCATTGCCTGCCTCAAGTCCCTATAGGAGACTAGGTGTCCAAGAACTGGGCACATATACTAACCCCCCAAACTCTTCTCTCCCATTTTGACTGAAAGTTTGAATCTGTACTTAGTGAGAGACCAGTGATGAGAGATTAGGAACATCTTTTTCTTAGTGTAGCTAATGTTCTTTTTCTAGCAATAAACTAAACTGATATAATCCATCAGAAGCATACAGATTGTTGTGCCTAATAGCAAGACAAACTCACTGTAAATTCTATCTGCTGACAACCAGAAATACTACAAAGTTTTACACCCATACAAGGTACGGCCTGTTGAACACACAAAAACTTTTCTGAGAACTAACTTATAAACCACAAAACTACACTACCTCTCTACATGAGCATGTGGGCAGACCATGTCATTTATCCTGTCCATAAGAAATTCCTCAGGGTGCCCTTTGGAGCAACCTCCAGGTCCAGCTTCAATTTGGCTTTTATGCTTAAGGTACTCCAAGCAAATATCCTTAACGACTGCTTTTAGATATAGCTGAATCCGCTTTCAATGAATGACTTATCCATGTAGGAGCAGAGGGCAACCATGAAAACCTTGTTAAATTATTGGCATGTGGGAATGAATTAATGTATGAGGAATAGCAAATAGTTACAAGTAATATGCCTTTTAAAAATGTAAAAAAATACATGCCATAAACCATTTTCTTTAGCATGATTTTAAGCATCATTGTATACGTGCAAATATGAGAGAGACAAGGAAGACAGTACCAAATCCATCAATTTAATTGTAGTAATAAAAGTCCTACATAAAGACCCAAAAAACCCTGGATTTTTGACATTTCAAGTCTTGCCATCTCAAAACACACAAAAAGAAGATATAATGATTCTAAAATAACATTTGCCATATTTGAGACATCTGTTCCAGTCTGCACTTATAAGTCTCCTGCGTTTTCATAATTTCCTTCTATCTTATCACATATTACTCAAAACAAAATAAAAACAGAGGTTGTCTGAGTTTTCAGGGCAATGGGAAGGAGGAAAAGACAGGCACATATCTCCATGCCCATGCACAGAAATTAAAACATGCCACAGACAGCAATATTTATCACTTTACATTTTTTTTGTATTAGCTCTGCTTTAAACTCAAAACCATTTCCCTCCTTCCACTCCATCCAAAAATGTTTCTTAAAATCCCACTGAGAACTCACATATAAGCTAGACTTAAATGACAACAACAGGAACAAAATATTAATAAAAAAATATACCTTCAGATGTTACCATTGTGTTTCAAAGTCCTTTTCTGTCACAAAAGGTATTAAATTTCCATAATAACATATTTGACTCTGGCTATCATTAAGGGAAGGAAGGAAGGAAATACCTTTTAAAAGGTATTTGAAAGACATTTGTGGGCTCATTTTGGGATTATTTCTTTATAGGAAATTAATAGATATCCTGCAATAGTTTAGTCTGTAAGGTAGATGATTGGATTCTTCTGTGAAGATACTGGGTATTTATACAAGACCACTGTATAATCCAAAGCAGAAAATATTACAGAAGAAAATAAGCATCCCTACAATTAGAAAGGGTGCTAGAAGCAAAATAGCTAACAGAAAATGCTTTGATTTCAACTCGACTGTGCTATTTTACACAACTGTTGTTGAATTTGTGGATGTAATTATACCCTGATATACAATATTGGTTCAGGAACTTTAGGCAGCTACCTTATTCCAGGCATGACAGGAGACAGGTGCAGTAGTCACAGTGTTGGGTGCATTATAGTATTTCTTTATATAACTGATTTGGTGATACCTTTCAAGGTGAATCTCCCCAGTATCCCCACACTTCAAGGGATTCAGGACATTTCCTCTCAAAAGTACTAATTCTCTAATTTATGAAGGTTGGGCACGTAAACTGGCAACCCTTGTCAGTGTACCAGACACTTCCATTGCAGATAGTAGTTGCATGCTTATTTTATAATGTAAGAGCCTGATTTCAAAGTAAGAAGCAGGGTAAAATCACTGGCAGCACAACAGACTAACCAGATAAAAAATAACTTAAGTTGAAATTTTACTTAAAGCTGCACAAAAAATCTCCCAATTAGTGTTACAGTAATTTTATAAAAGTTTCTTTTAATTAAAGATATTTCTTCTTTTAATTAAAGAAAATTTTTCATGTCAATTTTTGTACATATGTGTGTTTACATGTGTGACACATTTTAGACAACCTGGATAGCTGAGATCATTGTCTAGATACTGAAATTTGTATTCTGGTAAACCCAGCCATGACACCAGCTACGTGTGTCTTTAGTGGCTTAGTAGTTTGGAGGCTTCTATGTAAAATGATACCTCGGTCACTCACTTGGAAGAAGTGAAAAGCATTAATTATTTTACTTAGAGATTTGGCAATGACATTATAAAATATTTATGGCAGTATTTTTTCTGTATTCTAGAATAAAGGTAAAGCCCAGTGTGACTTGTCTGGTCAATCAAGACTAGGGAACAGTCAGAACTAGATGAAACGTAGCTTTAACTATTAATCACAAAAGAGAAATGCTTCCTTGGACAATGAACCACTCAAAAAACAAACAGAAGTCAATGTGCTTTGAGATATTGCCAAGAGACAAAATAGAGTAATTTATATGATAAATTATTCATCATAGCTTATTTACACAGTTTTAATTATGACATTATTTCTATAATCATCTAAACATAGAGAAATACAGGGGACTCAAAGGCTCAAGACCACTGATTGTAGCAATAAAGAGCTTTCACCTTTATATTGACTATACGTGGGGAGTGGATTTAATGAGTACAAGCTGGTATCACCCGCAATCTTTACGGTTCATGGAAGAAGAGCAGGTGATGATGAAAAGGAGACAGCAAGCCAGGGATATGTCCCCAAGAGCTGCTGAGTAAATCCAGAGGCAATTAAAAGTATTCAGCCTTTATAAGGTATAGCCCCAAGACCTGAAGCAGGAGCAGTGACAAATGGCTGCTTCAGACAGCAGGACTGAGGAGATGAGGACATGGCCAGGCTTCTGCATGCTGTAAGTGTGCCCTGATGCTTAGAGAGTAAAACATGGATGCAGTGACTTCTCTGCCATTGTCACACTTTCCTTGTGAGGTGAAAAAGCTGAGCTTTTAAGAGCTGAAGGGGCTATGCTCTTCACAGGGAATGAATGCATGAAGATCCTTTTCTTCTTAAGAGAAGAAAAACCTCAGCACCAGCCTCACATCATTAACAAACCACCTTGTAAATTTTGGCACAAGGCACTAGCCTTAACCGAGTTAAAAAAAAAAAAAAAGTAATAAAAACACCGCAGAAAAAGTGCAAACTGTTGAAACCATCATACCCAGATCACTGCATCCCTTTCATACTTTTTGTAATGAGATTATTGTCCCTTGCTTTAAAGAGTGATCCAAAATTTGAGCATCAGAACAGCTGACAGGAAGTGAGAGAAGAGAGAAGTTAAATTCCAAAAGAGCACAAACTCCTTTTTGTTCTTTTATGCATTAGGAAGCAGATAAGAAAAATGATAGTGTGAGACCATATTCTGTGAATAACAAAAGAATCACTAACACCACCTATTTTCAAGTGCTCAGGTTTTTGTTTTTTTCAGAATTTTTTCTTTCACTTTTAGTTAGCTGGCTACTCTGGGAACAAGATTACTTGACCAAAAACCCCCAAATGAACAACCACCACTAACAAAACCCACGCTATTCCAGAAAAACAAAACAAAACAAAAACAACAAAAACCCACCAATCTAGATAACAAAAGAACAAAAGCAACAGTACTTTCTGTGTGATTTTGCTGTGTGAACATAACTTGTTTCATTACATCTGACAAGAGTGTATGAGAGTGAAAATTGACATCTATGGGCTATTACAAATGTTACAGTTACAAATTTGTTCTCTACAATTGTAAAGATATACACATTTATATATATGTACATACATATATACACTCTGACCCTACCTGCACCATAAAGCCACCCTCAGAGAAAAATTCCCTTTTCCACCTTCCAGAAGAGGCTGAGGTAATAACAAAGCCTCATCCCTGAAGTTTTAAGATAAGTTTATTTTTCTTGTTCTGCACTTCAAAGGAGCTCCTCTTTCCCAGAGCACTGCCATGAAGTACTTATGCTGAACACAGGTTAGACAGATTCAAATGCTGTGCAAAATATGATAAACTAGAAAGCATTGCAGCGGCATCTGAGTGCTGTAACGTTTGAAAGATATAGAACACAATGCAAATTCAAAGAGGGAAGATTGGTTTATCCAACCGATTACCGTTTTCTTCCTAAAGGAAGTTCTCACAAACAAAAGTTTTCCATTTTAAGTAGGTTTTGGAAAGACAGCAATGCTAACTCAGAATCAAAAAAGATATGACCCTCAGAAAATACTGAAGGAAACAGATAGAATGAAGGAGACTCTGTCCTAAAGCTCTTCACATATGTTCAATTTGATCAGGGCCACTGGCACTATTGTGGCAGGAGAGGTCACAAAGTGCCATGGCTATACCTTGTCCTGCCCCAGGTGTTCTATAATGCAGCGATGACTCTATGTCAGAAGAGACATTAGATGGCTGTTGTGGCTACCACGGTACCTCACCCTTAGCAATGCTAGGTGTTTGCTGTTTGCAGCACTGCACCTTTCCACCCAGGATGTGCTGGCAGTGCCTCCCAGAGTCTCTGTTACACAGCTGTCAGGCTGCCAAAACACCCTTTGAAATCCCCCCAAAACTTCAGGCATTTCAAGCAGACTTTGTTTTCATATAATTCCTCCTGCTCTCCCTCAAAAAACCCAGCTTTAGAATTTCCAAACCGTTGTCTGTTGTTGAGTTCCTTTTACCCACTATTAAATGCAAAGCTGGGGAAGGAGAGCTTCAAAAGGAGATGTAAATAGTGTCAGTCCCTCAGGATGAGATAGGATCAATCAGTACAAGCCTCTTCCAATTGTACATCCAGCACATTCTTTCCAGAATATGTTTTGTTCTAGATCTTCCACAAGTAGTCTTTCAGATGGAAAAGTCTTTTCAAAATAGGAATCTTGTCTCACCTTTCACCATACTAAGTTGCTGCCTTTTCAGCTCAGCTCCAGACAATTCACTATTACTGTCCCGAACACAACAGCTATAATTGGGTGGCTAAGATCTTACATAACCCGGACTAGAGGCATGTTAGAAACCTTTACCAGCTATCCTCTTTCTGCTCTATGGAAACAGTTAAATTATAATTTGCATTTGGAGGTGACCTGCCTGGGTTACAGAAAGCTGCCATCATAGATGTAATACGTTGATCCTGCTCTTGGCTCTTTTCCTGCCTCTTCAGCAAAGGCACAATTTGATTCCTGAAAGGCCAGCTGCAGTAGTACTATCCTGTTGGCGAGGGCTCTCAAGCAAGATGGGGATGCTCTTATAGGTGAAATATCTACCTCCTGCACTCAAGGAAGCAGAAGCACCATTTTTTGAGGTCTTTGCTAACTGCCTACTGCTTGCAAGGGCACATTATTCCCTGAGTACTGTATGATTAAGACAACTCTAGGGACAATTATTTTCTTTCTCTTGTGCACCTTGGAGTAATGTCTCCTGCTGTGTAAGCTTCTGCAAAAGTGCTGGTGAACAGGCCAGTGCATGTAGGAGATGAAGACAAATAATGGACTTAGAAAATCAAAAAGGAAAAATATCTTAAACTGTCCTTCACAGCACTGCAGGGTGGCACAAAGACAAAGACTCTAATACAAGTTTACAAAGACCCAGGCTATTTTTATGCAATTCAAAAGCAGGCATAGAGGAGCTTAAGAAAACAAAAAAAGAAAAAGTATAGCACTGCCATGCAGAAGAACTAAGCTCTATAACATCCTGATTTACTACCTTACTTTAATACTTCTTTGGAGGGACTTTATAGTACAAAGGAAGATGAAAGTGTAGCACATTAAGATCTTAAAATCACTGCAACACTGAGTTGTTCTTATCTAATTTCTTTACTTCTCTTTTTTTCCAGACCCCTGAGTTTGCCCCACTTAAAAGTAATTTTAGTATAAATAAAAAAACTAATCAGAATACACTTGTTATACTTTAATTGCCCTCTGATCTCTGCTGATTGACATGGCTACTGAACATAGAAGTAATCGAATGAGTACTCACACCTCAATTGCTAGGGGTCTTTACTGAACTGCATGGAAGACAAGAAATATACAATAAATTTTACAAGCAGAATTTCTATCTTAAACTTTCTGTAATTGTATTATCATTGATATAATAATAAAAAATTGTGTCTCAAATGCTGTGCCCAATGTAATGCTCTACCATGAGCAATTGCTACATGACTGCATGCCCACATAGAAACAAATAACCTGTTTTCAGCCTTCCCGAGGAGAAACAAGTACTTCTGCAGAGTGAATTATATGAATGAAGTGATTGCACAGACATCTGCTAAACTTGTTTACAAGAACTCCAGTCCTAAGTGACAAGTCAGAATTGAGACCAAACCCATCACTGCTTTTGAAAGCTGCTATTAAAATCTGTGCAGTTCAGTGCAGTCACATTAAAGCCTTTAAAGTATTACTAAAGTCATTGAACTGACAGTAGACTAAGTCGAACTCATCTGCTCCCAGGTTTACCAATGAGATGTGAGTAATTCCTGAAGCAAAAATATATCATTCACCAGGAAAACAAACCAAAATATTTCCTTAAATTTCTAGAGGTTTCACATTCATTTCATGTTTTGTATAAATACCAAATTCCTTTTTCCATTTACACTCACATTCTCCACATGGATAAGGCTAAAATCCCCAGTACATTAGATTTTTTTTTTATTAAGCAGGGATTGGTGGACAGGCTTTTTCCTTTTCCTTTTCCGGAACATTTACAAGATAAAAATAGACTGTGGATTTTATATGTATGTGCATGTAGACAGGTATTTTCACACTGCACTGGCAATTATTTCATGGTGTAAGGCAGAGAAAGGCATGTTTCAGAGATATTACAAAGTTGGCCTGTAGAATAGCAATGAAATAATGTCACACGTTGGCATTATTTAGCTGCAAAACTTCTCTGCCACAGATGTTTACGGATCTGTGAATCCAAAAGTAAAAGAAAAAAAAATGTTTTCAGGCTTTGATTTTTTTTTTTTCAAAAGTAAACTTTACTTACAGAAAGAACAAACTCTTTGTGAACAAATAATCTGTGGGGAAATTTTTTCTTCTGTCAAAAGCTGTTCTTTTTAAACTGTGACAGGGGACCACATGCAAAAAGGCCCATAAATTTTAAAAATCTTATACTATAATGCAAAATAGTTCTCTATACATAATAGCACTAAATAAGCCAGATGCATAATGATTTTAGACAGCAGAAATATCTGACGATTAAAGACCATTGTTGTACAGTGGTCTCAGATGACTGCTTGGCCAGTCCTTGGAAGGCAAGTTTTACTGAACTTGACCTTGAGGTCACAATGAGATCACGTTTTTTCATGAAACTAGGTAGATCCTTACATCATAAAAAGAAAAAAATACTGCTTCTATTCTATTTTGTCATTCACCTGCTAACAGTCTGTCTTTTCATTCACAAAACACAGTATTTCAGAAGTATTAATTGCTTTAGGGCTCATTATTTTCAGTAGGTTTTCATTTTTTAAAAAAAAGTAATTTCTTCCAATTAAACCAAACAGTCATATTTCCCTCCCAACTTTCTGACAATACTTCACAACTATGTAATCAGGCTTTCAGAGTAACAGTAAATTCCATATTCTCTTAGAGATTAAAGACCCCCAAAGTACAGGGTATGCAAAGCATTCAGAAACTATATGTGCCTTTATCACATCAAAATTTCACAGAAAGCATGGCTGAAGATATACTCCACTTGTCTGGATATACTGATTTACCTCACCTTCATTTTTAAAAATATTAACATATTGGCATAAGTTTTGATTCAGCCTGATGACAGTGGAGTTTCAGACATAAAATTTCTTTCTGGCTTCACACGTAAATTTCAGTAATATTGAAAATACCACCTTGTTATAAAGGCATGATCAGAGCTGGTGTTCAGCATAGGCAAGGAATAGAGCTGTTCAGTGGATTTCCCCCTCCTTAGGCCCTCAAAGATTAGTCATAGATTGGTTTGGGTTTAAAATGACCCTTAAAGGTCATCTAGTACAACCTCCCTGGAAGGAGCAGCTACATCTTCAAGCAAATCAGGTTACTCAAAGCCCCGTCCAACCTGACCAGGAATATTTTCAAGGACATCCACCACCTTTCTGAGCAGAGTTTCACCACCCTTATTGTGAAAAATGTCTTACTTCTATGTAGTCTGAATGCACACTTCTTTAAAACAACTACCCCTTGCCCTATCAGAACAGACCCCACTGAAAAGTCTATGGATGGCATTCCATCCTTCAGGTGTGTCAGCTCAATCACTCACCTTAGGGTAATCTGAAAACTTGCTGAAGGTGCACTCAGCCCTACAATCTATGCCACTGATGTTGGTTTTGCTTTAAAGGATTATAAACAGAAAATGAAAAAACTACTCATTTTGTATACAAAGGGAAAAAAAAGGCATTTATACATATTCCTGACACGAGCACAATTTGTTGCTGTACAGAAAGCAGCAATACAAATTCTACAGTAATGGTTTTGTCATGGGAAAAGCAATTTGGAAAACAGGAACCTATCATTACCCTAAGCAGTATAGTTTCCTTTATAGCCATGTACACTCTTGGAAATACAAATGTTGATGTTTAAAATGAGAGAAATATTCAGATGAAATCTACAAATAATCGTACAGAAACAATGATTTTGCAATATATACTCAAGCTGAAAGCAGAAACAGAATTTTTAAAAGCCATTTAGCAAGGTGTGTTAACATAATGGATCAGAAACAAGAAAAATTAGTTAGATTCATAAGTTTAAATATGTGCAAAATTGTGTTTGGAGCTGGGGGGTGTTTTCAGTTGTCAAATAACTACCTGCATTATTTGAGATCACATTTAAAGCACATACTGTCCCTTGAAACTCCTTGAAGCCCTTTAACATGATAGTTTCTCAAGCATATGAGATTTTTTGTGAAAAAATCTTTGTGAATATCCAATGCTTAGCTAAGTGCTGCAATGCTACAGATCAATTAAGACTTTTAGTAGTCTCTATAGGATCTATCCAAATTCCAGATCTATAACCATATTTTTAATCCAGCATTAAGTAATTGGAGTTCTTTAACAATTCCAAGTGGTGCTAAGGGTGTCAGCTTTGCTTAAAAGCTGTCTTTTATATACGATAGATATGATACCTTAGATACGATACCTTAGATATGATACCTTTCTTCCTGTGAACAAACTTATCAAATATAATGTTACACATACTTAAGCTTATGAATCTAACTAAAATCACGTGTCTTGTTTCTGATACAATATGTTAAGGCTACTTGTTAAATTGCTTTTAACATTTCTGTGATTTGAGTCACAGGATGCTTTGAAAGCTGTTAACTTGGTAATGACTGGGATACAAAGCTCCCCAGCTCCATCTAAGATACCTCTGAGATTGGCTTATTTATCATTTACTTGAAGTAAACAGAACGCTGATACCAACAGTACAAGTATTGCTTTGTTAGAAAGTATTAAAATAAGCTCCAGTAAGAAAAAAAGAACACCTTTCAGATCTTGAAAATAGGGAGTTCATGAGACTCACAGAGCTTTGGAAAGATGGGTAATCATACCAAGGGAGACAGGAGGGCATTGAAACCATTGGGTCACATCTACAGTTCTTTGAAAAGTTTTGAAAGACATGGAGAGAGAACCCATCTGCCTTCATTCTATTTCACGTCATCAAGGAAACACATCTACTCCCTGCTACAGCACACCCTGAGGTGCCTGACCAGCTGAGGCCCAATGGGATGATATGGAGCTTATTTCCAGAAACTCCTTATATCTACAAATATCCCCTGTTATCTATTTCCCAAATGTGAAGGGAGATACTAACTACTATGAGCCCTGCTGCTGCAGATTTCAAGGGAGTGAGAGTGACACTTCAGGAAGGGTTTGCTCAATTTCAGCATGTCATGAGGCCAAATGAACTGAGGAAAACACAACACAGCAGCTGCATCACAGGGGTGACTTTTTAACAATAGTTGCAGGACTTCAGGTGAAATGTTATCTACTCACTTGTGCTTTCATGTAGCCTTCTGCAGTATTTTACAATTTATCAGATACAAAACAAGAGCTAAAAAAGAGCTCTTCCCATCTTGAGGGATGGGAAATGCTAAGGTGAAAACTTTAAAATGCCTAATATCAGTTTAAAGCTGTTATCTAGGGCCTGAAAAAAATTACACGCTTGTGGCATAGACAGTGATATTTAATAGGAAATGCTAACTTTTTTGGCCATGTAAGAGAGACAACCTGCTGAATTTAGTCTGTCATTTTCTTTGAAGACTGAAAATATATAGAAAAAAGAAGACAAAATTCTTCAAGAAAATGTGTTATCTATCAAGAATGTAAGCTGAAACAGTCAACATGTCAATTATCTGTTTTCTTAATAGTATCCCACCAGACAAGGAAGAACAGCCCAATGACGATACCAGGTTTCTCAGAAGTTTCCACTGTTGCCTTGTGAAAAAGTTCCAGGACCTGCCATGATGCTATGGCATCTTATTGCACATCTTGATCTGCTTTAATCTGATAATACTTAGCCAATGTAAGAAAGTTTAGTTATGACCATTTTACTTTTTCATCAATTCATACATTTGTGGGCAGTTTTAATGTTCAGAGTTCTGAATACTATTGTCAGAATGCTAGAAATTCTCATTTAAGTCTCAAAAGCTCCTTAACAATTAGTAGTCTATTTAGTCACCTAAAACTATTATGATGTGACTATTATTCTGGTTTTTTTAAGAGTTGTGCTGTAGTTTTCCATTTCAAAAATACTTAGTTGATTAAATGATTTAGGACACTTAAGTTTTGTTTCTGGGCTTGGAATTATTATGGTTTTATGGGCTACGTAATTCAATTAAACCAGCTACTATGCTGTTTGTTTAAAAAAAAAAGAGAAGAGACTCTTTGGACCATGTTTGGTCCAAAGAATTTTGCCATGTTTTCCATTTTACAGTAGGCTTTTATATTAGAAATGTTGCAATGCCATCACATATATTTAATTAGAATATTACAATAATCCTTACCCATGCTTTCATTATAATACTTATTGTTCACTGTAGTTTCCTCTCAGTTGGCCTGCCAAATTCAGCTTCATAAAAAATGAAAGCAACAAATTCCGCTGCCAGAATTATTACTTTTTTTAACACAACTTGTATAGTATTTATATATTGCTACATTCATACTTTTTTTCATATAGGTTCAATGCCTGCAAATCTTTATTAAACTTTAAGGTAAATATAATATTTTTGTCTGCATTCATGCTTTTTATCAGAAACATATTTATTGAAAAAGGGTAACTGGGCATCCCCTTGTTTGCATACATTCATAGCAGTCACAGACCGCAGACTTGTAGAACTCTGGCAACTCCTTCTGCAAGATGACACTTTTACAGTGAAAAAAGCACTTAGGAATGAAACCATCTCTGACAGAAACATGTGCTTTGTCACACAGTTTCTTGTCCTTCACTTATGTTCATGTATCTGTATAGAGGGAGAAGTAGTCACCATTATGCAAAATGGGAACTAATTTACATTTACACAGTATTTTTCCCTTTTAACCCATACTTGTTCTCTCCTTCAGATCAGATTACAGCCCCACAAACAGTTACACCTAGGGAATAGGGGGCACAGCACAGAAATGATCACCTGGGAAGGGAGGCTAATTGAGTATCCACAAACTCTGTATCATGGAAGAACTGGCTTGCTCAAGTTCAGTAACAGATAAAAAAAAAATTTAAAATGCACAGCTAATCCCACTTCTTCCTTCTAAGAGGGAGATGAAAGAAAGGGAAAACAGACATGTTAGAAATGGCAGCTATTTCACTTAGGATACCATCTGACAAGTTCAAACACTGCAACAACAGCAGAACAAAAACCTAAATGAAATACTGTTGCAAGCATTCTAGCCCTGTGCTGCTCATTAAGCAACCTGTTTCCCCATGCACTCAGAACTTCAAAAATGTCTTTGTTCTTAACGTTCGCTTTCAAGATTTATAGGCAAACTCACTGTGCCTGGCATAAATGCTTTTCACACATTATGCTTGCAAAACCTCATAATGGGTATGCAAGTTGAAATTTATTCACTCAAAGACGGTAACTATAAATAAGTACTCCTGCTGCAGTATCCACTGAGAGTAGCTGTGATGCTCTGGTGTATCCATCAAAATCTTTCAAACAAGCAGTTTTCATCAGGGAAGAGGTATAGGAGCTTTTTTTGCTGCTTTTTTGGGCGTCTTGTGGTTTTGTTCGAGGTTTTT
>VXBU01009727.1:149094-181854 GCA_013400315.1 Bombycilla garrulus | reverse complement strand
AAAAAAAAAAAAAACCCCCCACAACTATAGAAATAAATGCATTTATTGCAGACCTATTTCAGCTACTCTGATGACTTTTCTCCGCATAAGAAGGAAAACATAAGAAAATGGCCTTTCAGACCTTGCATAAAAAGCTATTGATTTCACTGATTTCAATTTATCTGGTATCTCATTCTCTTTAGGAAAAAAAAAGATTACTCAGCTGGGGCACATAATTATTGCCAGCAGCATAAGACGCTTTACAGTATAAGATCACACTAACACATTAATTGTTTCTTTGACAGCTCTGTGAGAAACAGGGAAGAGTCCTGCCTATTTGCCAGGAGATTCATAAGCAGTCTCACACTATGTCTCATCCTGCAGATTCCCTCTACAAAGAATTTATCATCATAATCACTGAGCAAAGTATGTGCTATGTTTAAGAACAGGTTGCCAAAGCCTAATGGAAATTCAAACATATTGTGGAACTGAGAAACAAAGTAAGATAAATTGTTATGACTCACTGTTAAGTTTGAATTTGGAGAACAGTACACAAATGCAACACAAAGTCACAGAATAGGTCAGGCTGGAAGGACACACAGAGGGTCATCTGGTTCAACCTCCCAGCTCAAGCAGGGTCATCCTAGAGCAAGTGGCACAGGATTGTTTCTAGATAGTTCTTCAGGCTCTCCAGTGAAGAAGACTCCACCCCCTCTCTGGGCAACCTATTCCAGTGCACAGGCACCCACACAGTAAAGAACTTCGTTCTCATATCCAGGTGGAATTTCCTGTGCACTAGTTTCTGCCCATTGACTCTTGTCCTATTGCTTGGCACCACTGAGAAGAGCCTGGCCCAATCCTCTTGACACTCTCCCTTCAGATTCTTATATCATGGATGACATGCTCTTTCATTCCCTTTTCTCAAGTCTGGAAAGGCCCAACTTCCTTAGCCTTTCTTTGTGAGAGAGATGCTCTTGTCTCTTATCTTTTTCACCCTCCCCTGGACTCAGTCCAGGAGCTCCATGTCTCTGACACAGCACTCCAGATGTGCCTCCCCAGGGCACGTTAAAGGGGCAGGATCATCTCCCTCAACCTGCCGGCAATCCTCTTCCTAAAGCACCCCAGGATCCCACTGACCTTCTTGGCCACAATGACACACTGCTAGCTCATGCACAGCTCGTTGCTCACCAGGACTATTTGCTGCATTCTGCATGGTTTGTGGTCCCTGGAGCCATTTAAACCTGGTGTGGTGACTGTGGTAATGGCCTCATGTCAGCCCCACCAGCTCAGGCTGCAGGATCCTGTCAGGTTCCTGGGCATCTTTCAGCTGCTAAATATATATTTATTCAGAAAAGTATCAGTAAGTGGTTTTGTTTCTCTCAACTCCGTTCATCTGCAATCTTTTGACAGTGACAAAGTTACTCAGCAAGCTATTCTACATTTAAATAGAAAGCAATCTTGAGAAACAGCACAGCAGTTTTCAATCCCTTGGTTGCTGTTTGAAGAGCCCTGGGGATAAAATGATGCCTGAAGATTTCATATTCTTAGTAGATCCTCTTTCTATTTTATAAAGCAGGATTACTCCATATTCTGAACCACAAACTTGTGTCTTCTCCCTTTATATTTTTCCTTAATCCCATATCCTTGAGTATTCCTAAACAAGTAGTTATGGTACATCCTGACAGAAATGTCTTAGAAAAAGCTGTTCACTTCAACAAAAAGATCCAAGTCCAAATGCAAGGATTCCCCCCAGAAAATATTTTCTCTGAAAAAATGTTAAAGAAAGTTTATTAGTAAAATTAGGAATCATAATAACCACAGAAAAGTAAACAAGATGAATATGAAAGACATATTTTGCAAATTCACTAGCACAGTATTTACCCAGAAGTTTAATTACAAGAAAGTGAGTAATCCCAGTGGCCTGTATAACTGCTATAAGGAGATCACATTACCAGGATATAGAAGCTATTTTTGCCTCTCAAGGAATTGCTTGATTTTTGGGATTCCAGGATACCTTTGAAAGGTCACCCTGAGTTGATTAATTAACTAGGAAAAAGACAGACTGAATGACTGCATTATATTGAGATGCATAACATGTCATTTAAACTGAGTAAATTGTGGACTAAATGAACAAGGCATTTAAAGTCAGCTCCACAGATCCAACAACAAACAAAAATCTACAAAGAAAATAGCAGTGGTAACTTTAGTCAAAGTACTTTTAGGAAAATAATTTTCCATTACTGAAGATATTTGATTATTTTCTACTTTATGCATAGAAGAAAGACATATGTTCTGTAAACCAGTCTTATATGCATGACAACTCTGCAAGTTCTTGCAGGGCTGTTCTACATGTTTCAAAACAAATGATGGAGCCAACAGATACCTGCAGACTAGTGGGGTTGTGTCCCCCTTTCCTGTCTTCTTGGTGAAGAAATGGGGATAGGGCTGGAGATAAGTACTGAGGGGGGCTGAGAGAGCAAGGCAGGGGGTCCAGGATGCTGTAATGGCTCCTGAGCATAGGGTAGACTCCTGCCAGGGCCTCTCCCAGCTCCCCCTGCTCACCAATCCCCTGGGATTCACAGCCTGGATTCCACTATGGTGCCCAGCTGGGATAAGCAGAGCACACAGGCCCCAGGCAGGTGCTGGCTGCACCTCCCATGCTGGCCCTAGGTTTGTAAGCACATCTCCGAACTGTGGACAGACTAACTCTAAACTTTAACTGTGAGGACAGAATAACTCTAAATAGAGTCTGCACCTCTTTCTCCACCCACAGTATAATCAAAAGGACTGGGAGGAGCAACTCAAGGAACAAGCAAGCTAGGCACAGCTAGGAGCATTCTAGAGCTGACATAAACGAAAAACTTCACATGCAGACTGGGACTCTTGCACCACAGGTTTGGGTTCCTATGTTCTGTTCTCCTATGTTCTAAACGATGCCCATTTCAGTCATCTGCTGTAAACCAACAAGATTGGTATTGCTTCAAGCCTGTTTTCTCAAAGAAGCTTGGATTAAAATGAAATTATTAAGAGTAGTGTTTGCTTACTTGCTCTGAAATTCCTTGGAAATTATCTAAACCACATGAATTTCAGCAAAATAAAACCAATTCAAAATACTCTATGCTAGCTCTTAAAGAATACCCTTAAACATCAATGAATGATCTGCTTTTATTATGCAAAAATATATACTCCCAAGTGATGAAAAATTAACTTAATTCATGCCAGGGGAAAGTCATACTGACCTTTGTTAAATGTACCTTTATGTTTAAAGCATATTTTCAATGTTAACACTTCAAATTGCTTAGTAAAGGATAAAGCATTATTACTAGAAATACAGACTAAGTGCATGGTTTTAAAAAAAGCAAATGGTATGCTCTAAAAGGTAAGAGTAGGAGTTAGTGCTCTCTTCCCTCCTACTGGTGTAAAGGAAGAGCAATTCCTTTGATATTTTCAGTGTTACAACACTTAAAAGTTAACACAACTGAAATAAAAAACAATTTTGAAATTGGTGTTGTTGCAGTTGTGATCGTATGTCATAGTCAAGATAGACACAATACTGTTTAGAGGGCTAAATCTTCCACATCAAGTATCATACAGCTTTCTGATTCCTTCTTCCTTAGAGACCTAAAACTTCTCTGAGCAACACCACAGGACTAAACTTTCCCCAGACAGTACCACTAGACTTAAACTTTCCTTGGGCAGATACACACAGTCTCCTTGTACCATCTCCCTTCTACGTGACCAGCTAGCTCCTTTCTGTCCCTCACATGGTCACCCAAACCTGTCTGTTCCTCATAGAGCATCTTACCTTATTCTGTCTCCCACCTGACACTTCCTCCCCTGAGCACAGCAGGCAAACTCAACTAATTCTGGGGCAGCCAACTCCCTCTTTTGTAGGGCTCATCCTTACTGGACACAGCTATGGCTTGTTAAAGGAAAGACCACCTCTACTGTTTTGAAATTAGCTACCCACAGGTATAAGAGGCCAAATTTAGAATCTGATCAGCATTTAGATTTAAATTCAGTAAAATGAGTCAGACCCCTGTTATCATAGGACAGATTTGCTGGTTAGAGTCGCTGCACAGTTCAAGAGAACGATGTAATTCAGAAAAGTGATCACAAAAATCCTGATTTTGGACAACTGCAGCACAGCTGGATTTCAGCTTTAGGAACTATTACCACTTCTGGTTAGGTGCAGAAAATTACAGGATGCCACCAGAGTTTCAGTGATTAAGCAGTAAATTTGACAGTAACAATATTGCACTCCCAAGATACCAAAGCATCTTAAAACAGTATTGCTGGTGGGTGGGATCATTATTGCTGTCCACTAAGAGGACTGGGGATCCAGGAAGTCAATTCAGTGGTCTCTGATCTTAGTGTCAGGGATTACTATGATATGAGCAAAAGAAAAATTGTAGGTACCTTACTCAATCTGAGTATCGCCAAAGATAAAAATGTTTTGGATTGAATATACAGATGTATATTACTAGTGCTGACCCCTGCAAGGGATCAGCAATACAAACCTTAAGAAGGTAATTTACATTATGTTAATGACATTTTTCATTTCTGCAGTGAAAAATGTAATCTACAGAAGCTTACTACCCTATTCTTGAAGTACTACATTGAGAAGTACCACAAACAGGAATGGACTTTATAAGTTGCTTTCTTATACTAATCAGAAAATCCCTGAAGTGACAAGTATCATAAGAAAAAAAATGAGATTATTTAATGTGCCAGGATCTGCTTTCACCAGCAATAATTTGATTAGTTTGTTATAATGTTAGTCTGCTGTTCATACTCTACTTTACATGTGAATATAGCAAAACTTAGTGGAGAAGTGTTAATAGCCTCTCATACAGCTGCCCTAAAACAACCACTTATTTCACTGTCAGCCCAAGGCTAGGCTTTTTGATCTTTTTCCTTCCTCTTGTAACTCATCTATTACTTTTCAGTCCATTATCAGCCAACGTACATAAGCTTGTGATGCCTCACATTTTTAAAAATAGAAGGCAATTTTTATAGTACAGCATCATATTATTTTTTTTGCATTTGCATTGCCAATTTACTGTTACTGGAAGTGCTTTTGCACTGTATCCAAATGCTTAAATGCTGGCTGAAACAGCATGAAGCTTTTATTTTTCCCTTGGAAACTGAAGGCAGTAAGTTCCACTCTAGTTAGGTAGGTTCCTTATTTTCTGCATTCACACTGTTGTATTTAATTAATTGTCTCATGGCAGACAGGACCAAATGAATTTGTTGCCTCCCCATTTCTCTAACGTGATAGCATTCAACTCTATTACAAGGAAATTTTTCTCTCTTACAAAGCTATACATTTGAGGGGAATTTATTGCAACTTAATTTGCTTTATGTTCTAGGAAATATACTGCAGAGTGTCCCATTTCCTCTGTCCATTGCTTATTTATAACTATAGATAATCTGTTTCCTGCTCACAACTGTATTTGCTTTTGCTAATGCATTCCATTATTAGTTTTTCTTTCTAAAAGTAAATCTCTGAATTTCATTTGACTAATTAAGTTTTTTTTCTTTGTGTTAATGTTACTTTTGCAGTCTTTATCCATACTGAAAGATCTCCATATACTAGACAACATACAGATCTATTTTCTCAGAAGAATAAAAGCTACAGTCTAAGCAAGAATAACCATTGGTTCTCCTGCTCCTTGTATTCTGACATTTTACTGCATTTTATTCCACCTGGTTTGTTTGTAAGCTACATTAGGCAAAAATTATTTTCTCCAAAATTCAGTATGAATACACACAATCCCATTCTATTTGATCACACATTATTTAAATTCATGGAGCACAACTGATGTAACCAATGTAAGAAAACTAAGAATAGCAGTAAGTGTTAAATGCAAAACAAATAGATTCTATTTTCTAGTTTCTTTCAAAATGTCTGCCACTACAGAACTGATGCAACTCCAGCTACAGAGCGCTTGATTCAGCCTTTAGTCTTCATCCTCAGTTACTTTTAACTATATTTTAATAATCGACTATAGCTTTTTTCTTTGCTGTATTGTATCAGAACTCAGGCAATGAAAAACCTACGTGCAGTGGCTTTTCAAAAGCACCCAACCATGTTTACTCCTTGAGATTTGTATCCAGGTAGTACTCAGCACTGGTGGTCAAGGTCAAGAGGTTCCAGACCATTTTGTGTCACTATGTTCCAGTAATAACAAGCCAGGGCCAGTGCTTTGATGGAAACATTTCTGTGACGATGTGTTTCTGTCCCTCTGACTACTAGGAAACAAAGTTCAGGAGGAATGAGTGCATTTTTTACATCTGTCCTTGATATACAATGTGGGACCACATTTGGATTATCCTAAAATAAGGGGATAGAGGTAAGGGATAGGAAAATGGCTGTGGAAACCTATTTAAGAGCAGTTCATAGCTTCTAAGTAACTACCACCTCTTGGTTAGGCACACACTCAAGTGGTAACACTGATGACTGCTCAGACAGGGCCTTCATCTTACCTTTACTCCCCCTTTGCCCTGGCAAACATTTTTTAATTGTACTTGTGCTGCAAAAGGTCTGGTTGAGGACAGTGCTGAAAATGTTGCTGCATCCCACAGAGCAGCCAGCTCCCTCACTGCCATCTGAAAATACAGAAACTGCCTGCCACTGAGAAATAAAGGGACTCCCAAGAAATCCTGTCCATTGATCCACCAATGCAGTTCTCTGTGCTTAGTTCAGAGCATTTAGACCTCGAGGCACCATTATGGTAATTCAGTTTCACCTTCTGCATAAAATGAGAGTTTGCAGGTTTTATTTCACTGCAGCAGATACAGCAGATACTAGTGAGTTGGAAGCTAAAGATTGTTATGACTAACTGACCTGATTGTATCAAAATGAAAACCCCATAAAAATTGATTTTTAGGAGCAAGGGATTATGCTGTTCTACGGGGAAACAGATTTTTCTTTTTCATTTCCCATTTGTATCTATGCACTTATTTTATTTATAGTGCTACATATACATTCAAGTGAAGTCACCTCAGTAAAAGACACGGAGCTGATTAGATTTTATATCAAAACTTGCCCCTCATAAATGTATTTATTGAATTCACACAGGCTGAGATTTAACATACAGATCCACCCCAGTAAGAAGGGAGGCCAGATGTTTTAAAAACTCATAGTATATGTAGAAGTAACAAAAGGTGGAATTTGTTTTGACAGATATTTATCAAGTTGATTTCTGAGAAGACATTCAAATACTAACATGACTGCGCATTCAGTTACCATACAGTGGCACAGGTGTTAAGTATTAAAGCACTCTCTACTGTTCTACTCCCAAAGCCCTACCCATTAACAACACAGAAGCCCAAACTATTGTCTCTTTTACTAAATGATGGCTTCCCAGTACTACCTGAGGATGAGGTAGTACCTTGGGGCATGAGGTAGTAGTAGAAGGGAATTCCAGGTCTACAACCAGGATTAAGATCTGTGGGTATGGGCAGCCTGAAAAGTATGGCATGTTGTCTGTTGATTTAACTTTTTCTGCCCCTCTTGTGAGTTTATGCGAGGCTTTAGGTTTCTGTGGAATTCCTGATTGCTTCACAAGGTCATGGACGAGTTGATATATAATTGGAGACTGTTAAGGCAAAGAACTCTGTGCCTAGAGGAAGGGACACAGTTTCTAAGAAAAGACTAGCACCTGAAGTGGCAGAGAATAAGCCTCAGAAAACTGCAGATGCAATGGATTTTTAAGCAGTCCCTACTTGAGGGACCTTCTTTCCCCTTGACAAAGCCAGCAGCCATCTCTAAATACTGATACATAAACTTTCAGCTATGAAACCAAAGTTAACTTGAGTATGTTTTGTAAACACATATTTCAAATGGAACCTATTCAAATGTACATAAACTTTTTTGCTGTATTTGTGGAATATTTCTCAGCTTTTAAAAATACATTCTGTAGGAATGAAATCAAAGCAGAGTCAACCAGGGACAAGTTCTGAGATGTTTAAAAAATGCTTCTTATAAGAAGTTTGACAAGAAGCAAAAAGGATAATGATGTAAATATTTTATACACAAAGTAAACAAGACAGCTCCACTTCTACCCAGCCCCATGAAACAAAAAAATTGGCCCAACTCCTCCCAAAAATCCCCCTAGGCTACCAATAAAGTTTTCAAGGATACACCTGAAGAAGAAACTTTATTGAAACAGAAACTTAAAATAAGAATGTTTAACAAAGCAGAAAAACTAACACATCAAAAACACTAGGAGATAGCTTCATAAAGTCTTTTTTTTTTTTTCATCAGTTAAGAAATAAGACTTTCATGAAGGTCTAACATTATTTGAAAACACTGTATGGATGATGGGTCTTTTCTTGAGCCAAATTCTATGTAACAGCCAGAAACTCAAAATCAAGTGTAAACTCAGTATTATCTTTTTTTTGAAAGACCGTTAAAAGCCTATTAGTCTGTTAAGTCTGTTAAATCGCTTAATAATTCTCACTGGAAGAGACAGAAACAACATTATTTGAATTGGTTAAAACTGGAGGTTACAAAACTTCTATTCCCATTGCGAACAATCCTACACCTACAAGATATTGGATAAGATGACCTCAGAGGCGTTTCCATCCCTTAATTCTTTGACTCAATGAATAAACATGAACCTAATCAGAATAGGTGTACTGTTTATCTAAGCAGTAACATTCAGTTAACTGGAGCACACATGGGAATTGTCTACTCCTATGCTGCTGATTAAACAAGATCAGAAAGCTTCAAAATACGCTTTGGAGTTCTAATTTGCAGACTTTTGTAGGCATCTGTATTTTAGTAGCCTGTATATAACCTTGGACATATGAAACAAATCTTAAATAAGAGTTTTTTTTAAAGGAAAAGAGTTTTTAAAACACAAAGGCTACAGACTTCAACTCTAAGACTACATGTAAAATAATGTGCTATAATTCATCAGTTGCACAGTCTTGAAGAAAGTAATTTCACAGAGAAAGAAAGAAAATGCAAAGAGCATCTTATATGGAGCGGCTTGATACAGTGTGTTGCTGGATTTTTTTTTCAGATAACTTGAATTTGCCTATGAACTTAAAGCCAAGTGTCTTTTTCATCACTTAGTTTCAACTTTTTCTTACTTGAATGTGACTGTTGATTTCATGTCCCACATAGTCCTTTCGTCCTCGTCCAAGTACTCAAATGTTAAAAGTAAATCAAGCAGTTTCAACAAGGTTATGATATTACCATTGTTAGCCACTATATTTACAGTTTTGAAACTTGAATGGAACTCCTAGAAAAATAGAAATGTTCCAATCACTCATATAAAGATTTTAAAAACTTTAAAATATGTAACTCAAAGCCAAATAAGTTGGTGCATAAGTTGCACCTCCCCCACATTTTCTGGTATAAGACAACATGTACAAAGAAATATCTCAAAGTTTAATCAAAAAGAAGGTGTTATAAAAAAAAAAACCAAAAAAACCAAAAAGTGAAAATTACTTCAATAATGATCTTTCAGACAGATTGGCTAATGAAGACAAAAAAACCCAACACTTTATCAACTGTTGTTTCAAATTGTCAACACATTGACACTTTATGGTACTAAACAACACCTGGACATGTCCTATACTTACCTAGATTTACCTGGGACAAAATCCAAATATAACCTACTTAAAATTTTGCTAATTATTTTGTTAATCAGTTATAATTATACAGCAGGTGAGATCACATATTCTGTACTTTTTTAAAAATTATACTTATCCAATTATATAATCTTTAAAGCGTTCTATTTTATAGATATAGACTTTAGCTGTAAGGTTAGGAGAGCAATCTAAGTAAAAACTAATCTCAGTAAAGGATCCAGCCGACCTTAAGATAAGGTGCTCTTAGATTGCACCATGAAGCTCTTGAAATGCTGTTACATCTAATTCCAAAACAAAACAGGAGACTGTTGTGTACTTAAACTCATGTTGCTTCTGGAATGAATTTTGCTATATTCCTAGATGCTTTTGAAAATAAAATACCCTGCCACTTAAAAGGAAGAGTGATTTCAATATCTTAGAATTGCTCATAAAATTTTTTTCTGGTACAGTCTAAGGACTACAAAATAGCAAGTTTGTCTGGCTGGTGTGAAAACGCTTGCAACAAAAAATCCTGCTAGATATTGGAAATGTATTTTTTGGGACAAGCTTACTGCAGAAGTAGAAATTTCTGACTTTGTAGTTAATTGCTCTTAGATGTAAAATGTCTAGTTTTAAGTAACTGTAGTGTTATTTGTATGCTTGAATAAAAATTAAAAAGAAGACAAACCATAAAGCACAAAGAATCAAAGAATATTCTGGGATGGGAGAGGCCCACAATGATCATCAAAGTCCAATTCCTGGCCTGGTACAGAGTGGTACATCAAGAGTTACACCCTGGGCCCAAGAGTATTTTCCAAAAGATTCTTGAACTCGGTTGGGCTGGTGCTGTGACCATCCCCTTGGGGAGTTGGTGCCCAAACCCCCCTAGGTGAAAAAATCTTTTTGTAATATCAACCTAAACCTCCCCAGCACAACTTCAGGACATTCTCTCAGGTCTCTGTCACCACAGAGAAGAGATCAGTGTCTGCCTCTACCCTTCCTCTCCCTGCTGACAGGTACTGAAGATTGCACTAAAGTCTCCCCTCAGTCTCCTGCTGTCCAGGCTGAACAGACCAAGTGATCTTATCTTCTCCTCATACAGCTTCCCTTCAATGCCCTTCACCTTTTTGGCCTCCTTTGGATGCTCTCTAACAGATCAATGCCTTACATTCTGACATCCAAAACTGTCCCCAGCACTCGAGGTTAGTCTGCCCCAGCTCAGAGCAGAGCAGAGGGGGACAATCCCCTCCCTTGCCCGGCTGGTGATGCTCTGCCTGATGCCCCCAGGACAGGGTTGGCCCTCCTGGCTGCCAGGGCACTGCTGGCTCATGTTCAACTTGCCATGGACCAGGACCCCCAGGTCCCTTTCCATGGCACTCTGCTCCAGTCTCTCATTCCCCAGTCTGTCTGTACGTCCAGGGCTGACCCATCCCAGGTGCAGAATACAACACTTGTCTTTCACAAAGATCACATGGTTCGTGATTGCCCAGCCCTTCAGTTTGTCCAGGTCTCTCTGCAAAGCCTCCCTGCACTGGAGGAAATCAACAGCTTCTCCCAATTTTCATCACCTGCAAACTTACTTACTATCCCAAACCCTTTTTTTTGTTTGTTTGTTTGTGCTGAATATTTTCATAGGACAAACAATTTTGAAATAAAATGAATTATACATATATATATATATTAATTTTTTCACGGTAATGGGTATATACAGTATTCCCCTACCTTCATCTTAACCACTGCACAGATTATAATCTTGTGGTGGTAAGAAAAGTTGCAATATATGCCTTAATTATAGAAATATTTATTAGGAGAAAAATAAAGAATTTAGGGAATAAGCAGTAAAAATTAAGAAATAATTCTGTAGGTGAATGAGCCTGCCATAATTACTGTGGAACATTCCATTCATTTATCATACTTCTTACAGTGCTCAGTTAGCTATTTAGATAAATCAACTCATGCATCATGAGCTCAATTCAACTTCTAATTTACTTAGTGAATTAAGCAAACAATGATTAGGTACACTGTTTCTTTGAGGCTTTTCATACCATTAGAATTTACCCACTGAACTGATAAGACAATGTTACAACAAGTTATGATTCTTTGTAGAAATCAACTGTTGATGGGAGGGGTGGGAGGAGGCACAATTAGGTCTCATTAGCAGGATGTCACTCTTTTGATGAATAGTGTTCATATAGAACTACAACTCCTAGCACTGACTCTGGAAGTTGACTTTTCCCAGCGGTATAAAGCAGACCATGGGATGTTTCTGTACAAAACAGCCATATTTTAAAGGCATGACTCAGACAACTGTTGATTGAGAGGACACTAACACCCGAATTTTCCAATGTTTGTGGTATTTTGTCACTGCTAAGTTTGCCTGAGTGTGGCAATCTATTTCTACTGCTGTCATGTTGTCTGTCAGTTTGTGGTAGCTGTCTCTCATGCTCTCCCCTCAGAGCATGTGGCACTAAAAGATTTAAAAGTATACTCAGATTTGTGGCAAAACAGAATGTATGAAAACAAAGCTTCTAAAGTTGGATTGTGAGTCAACCCAAAATCAAAACAACTGCGATAAAATTATAGCAGTCACATATACTTAAATCTTCCTCTATTGGACAACCTTAATATCAGCTGCAGAACTGAGCCATGATTCAAAGCAAAAAAACAATTCCCCTCTCTGACCATGATGTAGACAAGTATTCTTAAGCTAATCTCCTTTTATAGACATCAGAGATCAATATAGCCTATTGTATCTGAGTCATAACTTCATCATAAATCAGGTGCCTAAAGCAGGACAGGAATTTTTAATGCTGCCTTGTGCTTATCAGCTAAAAATGAAAAACTAACGGCTATAGATATACCTAGTTGAGGTAAATACACTGACAGTAATTTTTACCTTGAGAAACACAGACTCATTTGCCTGCTTGTTTTTGCAATAAATTTAATCCAAATCCCTTCACTTAAAGCATTCATTGTAGTAAACCCACTGTAAAATACTTTTTCTAATCCATAGGCTCCTTTTTCACCTTTCTTATTCAAGGAGGACAGAGGCATGGCACCAATGGTGGGGTTTTTTTTTGTTTTGTTTAGATTTTTTGTTTGTTTTTTTTGTTGGTGGTGTTTTTTTTGTTTGTTTGTTTTTTGTTTTTGGGTTTTTTTTGATACATTCCTCCCTTGTGTTCCATGCAGCAGGTTTGCTTGCTCTCTTCATCAGTATTTGCAGTATGTTGAAAATATTGCTCTGATAATTTTTGTATTTATTCCCAGAAATTTTCTCGCCAAATATGAAGACCTAAGTTTTCACTTTTACCCTATAATTCATTAGATATAAAAAAGTGATAAAACCAGTGTATTTGTGGACAGGAGGAGAACAGTGTCTGTCATTACAGATCACAGAATCAGAGTATTCCGAGTTGGAAAGGACCCATAAGGATCAGCAAGCCCAACTCCTAAGTGAATGGACCACATAGGGGTTGAACTCAAAACTCTGGTATTATCAGCACCATGCCCTGGGCAACTGAGCTACTCTGATATGAGCAGTCCCTCACAATATTCTTGGAAACAAATTAAGATGTTATAGTCTATAACAGTGAAAAAGCAGATGGGCAAAAAACCTGTCAATTACTGAATTCAGAGGGTAGTGGGATAGTGCACTCCATCAAAGCTATTCATTTAAATCTAGAGAAAAACCCTAATTATTAAGCAGAGATTTATGTAACTCACCACACTGATGCTCATTAGCACATCTCTTCTGCTCAACCTCGAGGAGTACCTTGAAGGGGCATCCCCACTTCAAGAGAGGAAACTTCATAGACCACTCCAAGAAGGAGTATTTTAGAGGAACCTCCCTTATGAAACTGGACTGGATTTTTATAGGATTGACTGCCAGCCATGTGTCTCCACATCACCCTACCAGCTTATCTGCCAAACCTTTGCTTCCCTATCAAATTATTAATTTGGGGCTGATAAGCCAGACTGGTTTTAGCATAGTTCAACACCAAAAGTAGCAATGAACCCCCTGTCAACCCACTTCAATACCTAGCAAATTAGGGCATTTTGTGAGTTGTCAGACCACATACCAAGGCAAAACATTCTATTATAAGCTGACCCTGCTTTAAGCAGCAGTTTGTATGAGAGACCTCCTGAGGTCCCTTCCAACCTAAATGATCTTATATGATCCTGTCCTCCGATCTTGTCACTCTATTACCATATTTAATTTCTAAAAGTGCTTCCATTTTCCCATAGGAAACACTTCTAAAAAAACCATAACCTTGAAAACATCAGTCGCACCACCAAAACTCAAATCACCCTCCAGAGGTGTCAGACTCTGAAGAATGGTTTCTGCTGTGTTGCTGTTTCAATTCCATCTTCTTGAGATGTGAATGCTTTCCTAAAATAGCTCGTCGTTAATTATCAAAACAGACAAGAGTATATCACCAGCAACCTTCTCCAGATTGTATTCCATTTCTTCAATGATCAGCAAAGTATTTAAGATATCACCTGGTGTTATTCTTACACAGCTATCTATTGCCTACTGCTGACTCATATTCAGATTCTTGCAAAGTTTTGAGGATGCCACAGTTTTGTGCTGCACCCACTCATCCACAAAATAAAGAAACTTTGGGTTCATTCCTTTTTTTTTTAATTTTCCAGTTAGCAAAAAATTTTACAAACTGAACTATTGTAGTCATGCATTGCTAAGCATGAAATAATTCTAGGTTTTTAATTTCAGAACTGACTCTCACAGTATTTATAACAAATAACTTCCTATGGGAATTGTACCATTTCATTCCTTGGGAAAAACAGGTATTTTGAAGGGAAATGAGACTTGAGGAAGCTGAACATTAATTTAAACAGTGGTAGGTGTATGAAACATCTGAAGAATTTGTAATGTTAAATTTCTGACAGCAATGGATTAATAGAGGAGCAAGTGGTGAAAGGAGTATGATTAATAGTTTCACATGACTAATTCATTACATTGTGTATGATGCTGTTATATATTGCCTTGCAGGTTCTTTTGGAATATAGGCACATTTTTAATTCTGAAGAAAATGCTGTGCCATGCAGTTTTCTGCTGCAACTGCTGTGCATACTAGCTGAGAAAAGTCCTGTCTTGAACTTGAGAACTTTTACTTTTTCTCAGCCTGCTAAAGTGTTGATACCGGAGACACAATTCTTCCCAGGAACATTCTACTGAAATTTCTGAATAAGATTACATCCACATACTGTATGCTGACATCTTTCACTCAAGAGCCAACACATATGTGCAGTAGAGGAGCAGACCCTGACAAAATACAAGGTCAACAGCTTCCATTTTATTCTAAATTCAACCCCACAAAGCTTCTCAGGATCTGTTTCCCCACAGCCACAGTAAGGAGTAGGGGACCAGCATCATAGCATATGTTTACTGAGCAAATTTATATTCTTAGCCATTTGTAACTGGGAGCCAGAATTTTATATATATTCCTCCCCAAATATTTAGAAGCCAAACAGAAGTCTCTTTCAACCAAAAGATTTTCTTCTCTGAATGACTCTGTAATTTCATCTGCAGTTTGGAGTTTGTGCATGAATTTAAACCCAGGAGGCCTAAATTTTGGAGAATTTATGATAAGTTGCCTCCATCATTTCTGTTTAAGGAAGAGAAATAATGAAAAGTAAATTAGCATTTTTGTAGCTAAGGCCTTTCACTTTTTTAAAAGCTATGCATTTATGTTTTGCAAATATCACATTCTTTACTGTCAAACTGAAAGACATTTAAACTATTTTATAAAAGCAATTTGATAAAATATTAGTGAAACTGAATAATAATTAGAAATTATCTAATATTATTTGGCTAGATTCTCTAGAAATCAGAATCCTATACTGAATAAAGTTTCATGAATTTAAGAAAATCAGTATGGTTCTCATGGGGAAAAAAAGTGCTCATAAAATCCAGTGTACATCTGTAATGGCTGAGTGCAGTGGATATGAGTGAAGTTAAAAATCAGGTGGTGGAGGGTTGAAATCAGTAAAGGAAGCAAAGGACACTATAGAAATAAATTACTAATAAATATGATGGGGGGGCCATAGACTCTTCTGTTTATTTAAGGAGTCAGAAACAAAATTAATTAACATACTTAAAGTGACTCTCTAGATAGAAATGTTAGATGCATTTCAAGAAAATGGTATATTTATATTCAGTGGGCTTTTCTGGCGGATTTTTTTGCTAGTTGGAAAGAGAGGTGATGTCATATGAGAGGAAGGATATCCAACTGCAACTCAGAGGTTGGGAAGTCACTTCCAGATTCCTTGCTCCCATACCGTCTGCTTCCAGAAGGAGGCTGGAGCAGAAATAACAAGATTCAACAGAACCTGGCACAGGAAGTTTCAAGTGGAAGACAGCTAAAGTTTTGCATACATATCAAAAGATAAATAAGGAGATCTGTGTGGCAACAGCTTGCCAGCATGATATTGATCCTGGGTGAAATATTAAATGGCTGACAAAAAATTATTAACAAAAAATTAATTCAAGTACTAAAGAATTAAAGGATTAAAACATAATCAATGAGAGGAAAAAATATTAATAATACTTTTAATAAAGATATACTTGGAATGTTGAACAGGATCTATTTCCTATTATTTATTTAAAACCTTGCTCACCAACTCATTGTAGCATAATATCTCAATTAAAAAAAAAAAGTCAGCAAAATAAAAAAAGTGACAAATAAGTAGAATAAAAAGCTGGTAAATACTTCCTTAAGCTGCTCATAGCAAGGATTAATAATCAAAAAGAGTGTCTTGCCAACATATTGCACAGAATTTCAAAACTGTCCATAACTACAAGATTGTGGATTCTGCCTTGATGTAAGATTTGTGTTGGTATAAAAATCTCTCCTTCTCAAATACCAAGAATAACAAAACCACAGTGTCTGTTCAATGTTGCTCTGGATGATCTAGCTAATTAAATCAGTTTGAAATTTGAAGTAAAAGAAACCAAGCAATAAAAGGACTTGAAATACAAACCCAAAATATCCTGTCAATACTCATGTTAGGAGTTCCATCTTTGTATCACTTTTCTACAAGTCCAAACTGGCTGTGGCAGTTTCTCATACCAACAGTCTCAAATGCTGACTTTACACACACACACACACACACACACACACACACACACACACACACACACACACACAGTGTAAAGACAGCTGGAAACAAGACTGGCTGGAGCCAGAATACATAGAAACATTGCAATCAGGATAATCCTATTCCCTGAGACCAGGACAAAGAAGAAATATTTAGGGAAATTTGCTTAGAATTCACCATATAAAATTTGAAAGATAGAGGCATGTGCCTGTTTTGAATGAAACCTTCCAAATAACTCCCAAAACACTAATTCAAATGCACTTCAGAAACTACAATTTGCACTGTGAAAGTCATGGTGAATGGTAACTGTATACTCTACATATCTTCGCAGACCTATTTGTATAAAACCAGCAACAGTGTAGCTGCCATTGCTGATCAGATTCCCCACACAGCCTACCTTGCACAGTAGCTTATTTCTAACAGCCAGTATCAAACGGTTTGCCAGTTTCTGCAATCCCTTTCCATAGCACTGTTTGTCTAAATCCTCAGTTTTATTGATGACAGGCCATTATTTGTTATTAATACACAGTCAGTTTACTTTGAAGTACAGAGCGTAAATCACAGACAAGTAGCTTCCCTAAGGCCTACAGAGAAGTCAAAAATTCTTGCTACTATCTCAGAAATCGGACTTCTTTGGGATATTAAAATCTAATTAATGTAAAGGCAAAACGTCATATATTTGCAGCGTGTATGACCTATATATTCTTGAGAATATTTGTTTTTTGCATGGGCTACAGAACAGACACAAAAAGCTAGGATGCTAACCAGCAGCAGAACTCTGCTCTGACTAAATTAAAAACTCCAGCTCAACAAACCAACCTTTCCCACCATCATATTTCACATGAAAAACATAATCCTAACAAGTCTGGTGAAATGTGACTATCATTCAACCATTTCCCTCCTACCATGTCCAGAACAGAATGAATAGGAAGCAATGAGAACACACACACTTAATGATTCCCCAGGATATTCCATAGATTCCAGTAGTTTGTGGCTCAGACTTCAAGGAACAAAGGGGTATGCAAGAACACCCATTCTTTGTTTTCCTAATCATTTTTTGATCCCCTGAGGCAGGAAGTTTCTCTCTATAAAATGAGATTAACTCTAGAATATTCTATTAATATACATTTACTAGTTTTACTTTTTGGAAGAGTTTCCAATAATTAGCTGTGTACAGACAGCAGAATCACTAGTCTGCAGCCACCTAGACCACCTTTGAAACCTTAAAAAAACTCCACCAGTGCCACTTCTGCCACTTGCTGGCCTATAATAGCACAGCAGTTTTATGTTGTAGATAGGTGAAATATTTATTGTGTTAAGAAGCTTTGACTTAAATTAGAATATGGCGAATATCACCTATCATCACAGTCTCTAGTTGTTCATTTTCTCATTTGTTCACATTCCATACTTTTTTCTACCAAACAATTTAACAGATTCTTAAACAGACTAAACCCAGGACTTCTATGCAGGAAGTCCCCAGTCTTTTCAGTGATGAACAGCAATGCACTAAAACCAAACAAGCACACAAAAAACCCTCTTCACATAATTTCTCTGCTGTGGTTTGAATCTTTAAGCCCTCTTTTTATGTCTTCATCATCAATTAGATTTACACACTCTTTGCCAACTCTTTTCATTCTGAGGTTTTTGGAAAAGATTTATGACTGCATTTTATGTTTAAAAGAAATTATTCCTTAGACAATTAGGGATTTACCTCAATATATATTTTGTACATAACTTCCCAGAGTTTCTGATCCTTTTTATTTTCTCTTTGCTTTGATTTACATGCACAAATTTAAAGACAAATTACACATCCAGACCTAGCATTTCAAACAAGCATTTCAAGATCCTCAGTATTTCCTACTGCATGTTGACACTTCCTTAAAACTGTTCCCAAAATCTTCATTTACAGTTCACTTGAAAAAAACAAAACCAAAGCATTCAAACAGCACAGAATTATATTTGTTTTTCTTTATTCAGTGAATAGAGTTGTGGGCATTTCATTTTAAGAACATACTTACGACAAATGAATAGATCATTACCTGTGATCAAAACAGACAAAGAAGTTATGACTGCTTTGATGTGGGATGCTGTGACTCTAAACAAGACTGCTTAGATTTTTAATGGATTTTTCTTGGCTTAAAGGATGAATACTCTAGATATCACAGCCTCATAACAATCTCATGATATGTGCAGATTATCTAAGCAATGTGAATTGTGCAATTTATAAAGATTTTTAAAAGTATTTCCAAATTAGTTTAAAATTCAGTATAAAGCTTCATCTTTGTAACATTTTTATGGGGCTAAATCCCAGATATTCCTGGGAAATATCCCAGGTATGGAACAATGCTGGGGTGGGGTGGGTTTTGTTTTTTTCTTAATTTTTGTTTGTTTGTTTGTTTGTTTTTTATACCCCTTCATATACTTTGTTTATATGCCCCTTTCTGTATCTCAGTTTTCCTTCATGACACAGCATAAAGCCACAGATATGTATTGGTTTAGTTGCAGCTACCTGATATATCTCTACAGGCAGCACAGATGCTCCTGCACACACTGCCAGTGGCTCCCTGGTTTGTGCTGTGCTGTAACAGCATCACAAAACAATTGTATGCTCACACACCATGGCCCCAGTGTAAAACAAAGGTGCCAACTGGAAATGGCATCAATTCTTTCTGAGGACAGAAAACACCTCTTGCCACAGGTGCCACGGCAAGAGCTGACAGATCAGTCTGCCAGGTCTGCTCTCAGAGAGGCTGCTGTGTTTGCCAGTGCTGTTGTGTTTCAGCTCTACATTCAGCACTGGGTAAAGAGAAAGCAATGCAGCTGCTTAACAGAAGCACTTCATGGAACACTCAAGCTGTGCATCACTTCAGGTAATGCCAGCAGGAAGGTTCTTGCCTCATTTCCACCTTCTTCCCAATTAAGCCATCCTTACTGCTTGGCAAACGCCAACGTGCCAAGAGAAGCAAAACAAAGAAATCACAGTACGAAGGAAGCATCTTTAGGGCAACAGAACTTCCTGGAAGCCAAGCAATTCTGTAAAAATATTACAGTTCTGAAAGAGGAAGGGTTATATTCTCATTTCTAATCAGCTCAAGTATTTCACATGGGGCTTATCATCCAGCACAGTTATCCATGGTTCTGAGGCACTCAGTAGCTGGGGAGATGGCAGAACAGGAACTTTAAGGCTTTTTTGCTTTGTACAATTATTTCATTATTTTTATGAGCCAGCAATAGAATTCTTTCACCTTATTGGTTGGGCTACTCTCCATAGATAATCCAGTGATGTCTCACTGGTTCACAGGAAAGGTAGGGAACTTCCCTGGCAAGAGAAGTAAATTCAATTTCATGTCTTTGGCATTAATAAAAGGCATTGTTTTGGCATTAATAAAAGGCTACTGTTCCTATTTTTTCCACCCATTTGACTATACTCTAGGAAGAGAAGTACTGACAGCAACTCTTTTCTTCCCCGGTAGTTCAATTTTTTACAAATATATAGACAGAAAGCTGAAACATACCATAAAAATAAATAAATGAGCCTTTTAAGAAAGTTGTGTTCTTTTTTTATATGTGCACATGTGTTTACTCTATCCCACAGTAATTCTGAGTTTACACTTTTGGCAAGATGTTTATCATTATATATTGCTCCTGGAAGTAGAGAGAACTAAACCCACAGTAGAAAGCACTGGAGAATTCTGACCTACACATCCTACATTCATCTCAGAAACAGGTAAAAAGAGCAAATAAAAAATGTGAACCTCAATTCAAACCGCAATAAAGGATCAATGATAAATCAGTAGCATAGTAACTGTGGTGAACCATCCATAATTATCATTTAATTAGTGTTCCAGACAATTCTGTTCTCCAGACTATTACTATGTATGCTTTTTATGGGTGGATTTTTGTCTAAGCATCGTTGTTCCACCTTGTTTCATCACTAACTTTAGTGAATACCAAAATTTCTGGATTTTGTATTGGGTTGTCTGACTGCAGTCCAGGGATCCAGATGTTTAATTTCAGGCATATTACTAGCACTTAATGAGAAATATTTGTAAAGTTTTCAAGAAAAAGTTAGAGATCAATGCTTTGCAAGACAGCTTTATCAAATCATTAAGCCCTGTGGTCTAACCAGGATCTCACTAATTAGCTCTTAGCCTTAAATCAGTCTATCACCTCAGACTGCCTTTTATCACCATTAACATGCTCTTCGAAAAATCTGTACAGTTAAGCTGCTTGAATTTAGACGTCCCTGGTGTTTAATAAGTAAAATGTCAAGCTAATTCTTTACCATTAAGTGTTTTCAAAGTTACATTCATTGCTTATGTAATTGTACACACCTAACAAAGATAAGTATTTTTTAAATGAACAGCATGTACTGAATATTATTTGTAGCAATATGAATAGAATTGTGACATTGATGTATGTATAGTAATTATCATTACAGATATTTGTGATTACATGACATCTGATTATATATTACCTGAAAAACCATTCTAGGAACAAAAATGTAAAAGAAAATCTGAGCTCACCAGAATTTGCCAACAGATTATAACCAAATAAATAGATACATTTTTCTTTGACAGTTTTTTCAGGTAGTGAACAACAGTCCACAGCTGTGACACCCAAATTCCCAGACACTGATAATATGGTCACATATTTAGTATTAGAATTATTTATCTCTCAAGGAACTACATTTTTGCTGTACTTTTAGTTGACACCTGTAAAGGATCTATACTCCCACAGAGCTTCTGCACTGATCACTGCAGTATGTGTTACATTAACATTTAAATTTGCCTTCAGTATTTTCTGTTTGAGTACTTTAGAGGAAGAAAATCCTAATGATCACATATTGAATTCTTAGTCAGTTTTGGGGGGAAAGCACAAACACAGATCAAGCTTACTTTTGTGAGTTCCTGAAAGAAATATTCAACACCTTGAGTTTTCATCAAGGCATTTACAAAGGCACATTGTTCTTTAGCCGGCTAAGTACAATGGCAAGTCTATTTTTTGATTCTAAACCAGAGCAGGATCTTCTACCCGGGTTCTGGCAGAGAAAAGCCACTAAGCTTCTCATGTCATTCAAAATATAGTCTCGTTCTGTGCAACAGATGACTAGTTCCCCTGTCTTGGAAACTGGAGGAGAAAGCTATTTCTATCCAATAAAAAGATATTTTTATAATAAGCCCAAAATGCTCATTTTCTGAAAAAGATGGGATCCCACCTATTAAATCTTCAGCAAAGCAGACACAGTGAGACAGGCAACCTATATTCTGATACCTGTAGGAAAGAAGCAGATGCCAAGGAAATAAAAGCTTTTACTTCTGCAGTGTCTTTTCTTGCCCTACAAGTCTGTCTGGACTTGAGTTTCCACCTCAAATGATTCTTGGATATTACTCTTTCTGGTTATTTTCTTGTGTTATCAGACAGGTATGTAAACTGTGTACTATTAAAATGTTGTAATGCTTTCTCAATTCTTCATCTGTCACCTAATCTCTGGTCACATGCACTATAATTTTCCATTCTGTGCTTTTTGCTACATTTTTCCTCATCCACTCCCAAGCAAAATACACAGTCTCAGCAACAACTCTCGAGGGACAGTCAGGGCACGCTGTTCTATACCCATCATTAAAACAACATTCATTTGTTCAACAATTCTGGGGGGAGTAGAAGTCTTAAATCAGTAGATATTATTTGTAAAGAGCAATGCATCAGTCATTTTAATATTTTAAAAGGGAGATGATTGACAATTGCTTCTACATGTAGGTATTTCACTCCTGTTTCTGTCATGCAATGCTAGGACTGCTGTACTTAAGAAAAAAAGATATATATACTGCAAATATTAAAATAGTTAAATATAAAACAATGTAAAGATGGTAGATGAACAAAATATTTGGGTTCAGAAGAAAAAATTTTCTAGTGAAAGTTGTTCCATAAATGCTTATTGCAGGATTGATTCCCACCATTATACTGACTGGTCATTCCTGATGTCTCAAGATAAGGCTTAAAGGTTTTCTGGTATGAATTTAACTAGTTCTTGCTTTGAAGAGAAGCACCAACTTTTTAAAATGATGTTTTGAGCTGTAACAAAGCTGCCACAATCTCTCAAAATTATAGCTTCTGGCAGTCTTCTACTACTAATTGTCTTACTATTCTTACCAACATATAGGTACTTGTTCTATCTGTATGAAGAATAGATTCTCTGGCTGTAATATTTGTCAGCTAATTAATATAGTTTTACTCTCATGCTAGACCTCACTTTCACTTCTTTTGGCACTCAGGACATACACAGGATTAGAATTAGTATATCAGTGCTTCAGTGCTCCCTTAACTCTCTTTAAAAACATTGAGGGGAAATTCTAATTCAAAAAAGCCTGCCTGGACAGAATGCTGACAAGCACACTGTAGTGGAACTAGGTGAAAAAAGAAAAAAAAGAAAGCTTTAAAACTTGAGCCCAAAGACTGTAGTGGACAGAGAGCAAGACCATCCCTAGTTATTGTCAATGAGCTTGCAGTCAAAATGGAACTTACAGCAACCATTTAGGAGTGGGAAGTTTGGCATGAATATGCTGTATCTTGATGTTTTTGAGGGACCTGGATGTGTTCTTGGAAGAGCAGGGCAAATAATGAAAATCATAGCAACCCTTGATCTGTGTGCTCCAAGAGAAGCAAATATTAAGAAAAAGAAAACTGTGGACTTGCACAACAAAAGGGCTGTAATAGGGTAATGCAAGCAGCAAGGGAAGCCAGATGAGGAATTAATCTCTTCGGATTTTGGTAAAGCTTTCAACACTACCTCTCACAGGATCCTTCTGGACACAATGTCTTACACATCACACAAGAGAGTTCAAGAACTGTTGTGATTCTTGGAGCTGTCCTGCGCAGACCCGGGAACTGGCATTTGATGGTCCTTGTGGCTTCCTTCCAGTTCAGGATATTCTATGATTCTAAGTAATTGTGTTAGTCTTTTACACTGAGCGGTGTATTTATCCACAGCAGGTCCCATAATTGCTCACATCCCTCACCAATAGTGTGATATTGCTATACAGATTCATAAATATTACTTTTTTGGTAACTTGCAAAGCAAGTTGCTAAGGGCCTTTTGAAGAAGACATATTATTAAACCATTTAGTTTATTTGCTTTGGGCACCTAATCACCACTGGCCCTAAAACTTTGAAACATTAAAAGATCAGGCAATCCAGTGTGTTTTATAAGCATCAGAGACTGTCATATACTGAAATTTTCAGGTTGTAATCCACAGATGGGGAAATGAAGACCTTGATCCTGTGTACTGGCAAGTACAGTAAGAACATAATATTAGGAAAACCTGAACAGTCCCTTTTGAATGACATCAAATTCTATTTCAGGATGAATACCAATTCATAATCACAGGTGCAGTTAGATTAAGAGTCTAGTTGTCCTTCCTTATTAAATATAATTTTAAATGCATTCCAGAACAAAAGCACACAAGATATTCATTGTAATCTTGAGGCTGAATAGGTATGCAGTTGATCAAAGAGTCTGCATGAGTACAGAGGAGCACAGCTCCCTTGGGTTTACACACTTGACAGTCAGCATCCTTAACAACAGTGTCTGCTTGCACTTCAGATTTACCTTTTCACCTGTGCTTCTGAAGTATGATAGAAAACCGAATTTTAAAAAGCGGTACATAAAATTGTTCCTTCTGCAAAATGAAGTGCTCAAATTATTTATAGCTCTCTTCAGAGCAAATATCCTCATGTTACTGGATCACTGAAGAATTTTAAAGTATATGATGAGAGATCAGTCACTTTCCCTTTTAGTTTTACAAATGGAAGATATTTCAAAATGTTAACCTTCACTATCAATTGTACAAACCAGTTTCATGCTTATCATGCTTTAACCCTAGCTACCAGCTAAGAAGCAGCATAGCTCATTGCCCTCAGTGGGATGGGGTAGAAAATTGAAAAGTAAAAGAAAGAAAAATTATGGATTGAGATAAAGGCAGTTTAATGGGTGAAACAAAAGCTCCGTGTACAAAGGAAAACAAGGAATTAATTTACTGCTTCCCATCATCAGGCAGATGATCAGCCATCTACAGGAAAGCAAGGCTCCATCACATGCAAAAGTGACTTGGAATGGCAAATGTCATCACCCAAAATTTCTTCCATTTACTTGTTCTGTCCCCCATCATATATCCTGAGCCTAATGATATGTGATATGGAACATCCCTTTGGTCATCTGGGGTCAGGTGTCCCAACTGTGTCCCCTCTCGACTTCTTGTGCACCCCTAACCTCCTTCCTCACTCTCAAGATAGTAGGAGAAACAGAAAATGCCTTGATGAATGTAAGCATGGCTGAGCAGTAATAAAGTAATTTCTGTATTCTCAACACTGTTTTCTGCACAAATCCAAAACACAACCCCATGTTAGCTATTGTGAACAAAACTACCTCTCCCCCAGACAAAACCAGCACAATGACCAATCGAAAATCTGGGATGGAAAAGTAACATTTTGCACAAACTAGAGAACACTCTGCTTTAAAAAGTTGAGTGTTATCAGCATCTTTACTTCACAGAAGTTCTGATTTTAGAAAAATTTTTTATTAGTGATGCCCTGTTATTTTTACATCATTCTCTAATTAAATGCATTTCCTCTCACTTATCATTACTTGCTAAATTACTTGTTACTTGGTCAAGTTTAACACTATCAAATTCTATGTATCATTGATTGAAGATACATTGATGAAAATACATATGGAATTGTTTAGATAATTCAGTTCTGTTAGTGTATGCTGGGGCTAAAGGCAGGACTGAAAACAGATCACTTTAATTTACTGTAAGAAAAAGATAGGTGTCCAAGTCTAATCTTAAAAAAATATCACAACACTACAGGGAAAGGATATGGTGAGGATCTGTTCCAGATAAGGCTAGTCAGGGTAATTAAGGAAAAAATAAGAAACCCAGAACACTTACATGTTTTGTCTTAATTGGGGTTTAAGGAGGCTATTGTGTAAAAAAAAAAAAATAGACTGGTAACAAAACCTGAGGAAAACAATAGTCTTAATTGTCTCAGAAGAACAAGGAAGACAACCATCTCTCCTGCCCTTACTAGCATTAAATACTAGATGACGAAGAATTTGAGGCTGGTGATGGTAGTGTCTTAGCATAACCTCTTGCCATTTCTGTTTGAGCAAGTCTACTAAATCTGACCTCAGGAACTAAAAGGGTACTGGGGGAGGGAGCACAGTGCTAAAGAAAATGCATAGGTACAAGGAAGTATATGCATATAATTATTAACTAATTAACACCTTATTAGTTAACTTGACAGGTAGTAACTTTGTTACATTTTTATTAATCTAACAATAAAATCTTATTTTCATGCATAAGGTGCAGTGCTTTTTTGCTTTTAACAAGATTTCATGTTCAAAAAGAAGTAACAGAATATTCTTTCTCAAAACAGGACTATCTAAATACTTTGTTTTAGGGACTAATTTACATTAACCTAGCTGAAATAGAGGCTTCCTTTCATGTCAATTATTTTCTATTACTTAATATATTAATTAACACTAATTTAATTAAAATTATTAAAANNNNTTAATTAAAATTATTAAAATTCAATTATTAACACTTAATTTATTAAAATGTATTAATTTTTATTAATTTGATATTTAATAATTTTAGTATATTCTTGCAACTAGCACTGTATCTTAATGTTACACCAGCAAGTGTATTTTTACATCTTTTTGCCAATGCCATTAAAGGAGGTTAGATGTAATTTACATAACCTTGAACTAAGATTTTCACTAGGGTAATTAGGACTATAAATGTGCTAGAGTGCATACAGTGAGGGAGGGTACCCAGTAATTTATGAAAAGTTTAAGTATGCATTTCTAATGTATATTCATTTAAAAGGATGAGTAAGTTCTCTACAAAAATTCTTGGTCTGCTTTTTACATTAAGGATTGTAAAGATGTTCTTTTGGGAATCCTGACAGTATGGTCAAAAAAGGAAATGCATTATTAGATAATTTAGAGTAGCTTCAGCGTTAATATTAGGAACAAGGTACGTTTCAAGGTCAAGTTGTTGCAATTTATTAGTACATTATATGATACCAACAAATGATGACACAGCTTTAATCCCACTGACAATCAAGACCAGCATCAACCTGAAATAAAACCAGGAAATATTACCTACTGTAAAAACTTCTCTAAATGTTCTTGCTACAGATAAAAAGACATTCAGTATTAAAGTCATTCAGTAAGCAAAGCAGTGTGTATTTTTCATCATTGTGGTCTTAAGAGATTTTTCTCAGCACATAAACAAATTAAAAAGCCCATTTATAGAAGCTGAGTAAAGCAGCTTCACAGTGAAATAACAGCTCAGGTGTCAAAAGAGGAGGTTTATCAAGGAAAAGTTTTAATCTGAATTTCTTCATATTTTTTAAAGACACAGCTTACTTTCTACATACCATGGAAGTCCTTAGCAACAGAGACTAGATCTGAGACAACTGCAGTTGAGGAACCTGAGGCTAATGCAAGACCCTGACATACCTTTTATTTCTGTACAGTGAGCCATGTTTTCTGGAGCTGACATGTGCCATTTTCAGGCACCCTTTTAACTTAACCAATGACGTAGGGTGCCCTAACTCACAGTGGCTCACAAAAGGTTCTTGTCAAGTTGCCATTAGGCAATGGCACCTGCTGCTGTTTTGGCAAGAACAGTAAAACAGAACCATAAAATGGTGTGGGTTGGAATGGATCTTAAAGATCATCTAGTTTGTGTCAGAATCCAGGGGGTTCCTGTGGCATTTCTGAATTACCTGGGCCCTGGCCACGAGGGTCAGAGACTCTTGCTTGCAACTGAGAATGCCTGTGGCTTTGATTTTAATCCATGGGACAAAATACCAACTTACAAAAAGAACTGCAAGTCACCAGAGTTTAAATAGTAAAATAGTAATAATTATAGAGCAAAAGAAGAAAGTTTTGAGCTTTGTACTGGGGGGCTTGATAGTCTGTACAGGGGGGTCTGGGAATCAAGATGGAGAACTTTTACACATGCCATGTTATTTCTTCTTCTTGCCATCCATCTTTAAGCCAGGGTGGCACTTTTGGATTGGTTTGTCAGAGAACTGGACAATGTAATGTAACGGTCACAGACTGGAAATTAATAGTAAACATTAAATACGTAGTTGATAGTATAAAAAGACAGCTCAGGCTCAGGGGTGGGCAGTGTGCCTTGAACTCCCAAGCAGGGCGCAGGCTGCAGGGCAGAAAGAAACTGGATTAGATATTAAATAAACAACCTTGAGAACGAGAGCCAAAGACTCCAGCCTGATTCTTCAGCAAGGCGGGTTGGAAAAAGGGAGTTTTTACACATTGTAGGATCGCCGGGGACAGTGCAGACTCCCACAGTCTGAAGCCCCCTCTAGCCACCGTGGGCAGTAATGCCACCCACTAGGTCTAGTTTCTCATGACTCCATTCAACCTGGCCCTGAATACTTCTATAAACAGGGCATATGCAACTTTTCTGGGCAACTTGTTCCAGGCTCTCCTGGATATCCACTACGTAAAGATTTTTCTCCTACCATCTAATCTAAATCTCCCCCGTATAAGTATAAAATTTTCCCCTTGTCCTATCACCGTCTATGTGAAAAGTTCCTCTAGATCTTTTGTATAAGCTCCCTTTAAGTACCAAAAACGTCACAATGAACAGTAGTCAGGTGATTCCCCATTACATTTGGAAGATTTTTTTCTCTGATCACATCTATTCATCATTGTGTTTTGTGAGCTAAAAACAGTGAGTGAGGGGAGACTGCTGCAGGCCTGGGGGGGAGCCAAGTGACCTATTTCAGCATAGATAAGTGACGATTGCTCTCTTCATTCAGAAACACGTGGCCATCTCCATATGGATGATTATCACCTCCAGATCTCCTTAACTAGATCAGTGCAGGTTGATCAGTATCATACACGGTGGGTGTTATCACCATTAAAAGAATTCCTTACATGGTATGAGACTTGCAATCCTCATAACGTTTGAGTGGAAGGCTCTGTGAACAAAGAAGTCTCCATCTGCATCAGAACAGCTGATAAAATCTGCAATTCTGTCATACCTTTAAACATGCCTGACACTTGATCACTAAATACGGTCACTTCCAGCATTTGTGCATGATGACATTCCGCAGTATGATGACATTAACGCAGAACTGCATCTACACAGAAATCCTTGACTTAGGAGTAGGAAAAATGTACTTTACACTTCCTCCAGAAAAGAAAGATGAAAATTGCCATAAAGTAAATATTAGGAAGTTAAACAAAAGGGAGCATGAGAAGTCAAGAATAGAGTTTTATATTCAGATGAGAGAGAAATATGTGGAAAAAAAAAGATAATTTTTAATGTTTTCAGTGAATTTCTCCATAGGTCTGGTCCTGCAGGGATGCTACCATTCTGTCTTTACTACTTTCACGCCTAAATAGTTAATAGTTTGATAGTTTCAAATAATTATCAGTTCTTCTTACATCAAGATTCTGGTTTTGGATTAAGATTTCTTCTATGCAGAACACACTTGTCAACTCGCAATTTTATTGCAATTCTCATGTTGTACGAATTTTAAGCTCCAGTTCCTGCAGTCATGTAATTAGAAGAAAATCTGTGCTTCGTTTTAGAAATTCCTAGCTCTCACAGCTTTGGAGAAAAGGACAAATGTAACTCAAAAGTGCTTTAAAGCTACTGAGGCAAAAAGTCAAATAAAAGACTAATACATACTTGTTTGAAATCATTTAAAATGTCACTTATTATCTTTGCCTGTGCCATGTCCAATTTACAAGCTTTGCATATTTGAGGTACTGACTAGTACATGAAAGACCAGGACAATGTTCAACAACACAGGAAACCTTAATTTGTGTCCTGGAGAGCTTTGAAATAGCTACTGACTATAAAAAATTCTCTGTACCTTAAAATCTCTCTGCAAAAAAATGTGCACTCCCTCTTGTGTCTTCTACTCTTTTCTTTAAAAGAGAAATTGCCTGATTATTTGTGACTGTAGTCCAGAGCAAAACCAACACAAATCCATCCTCCTCCACTCAGTTACTTTGCATTTTTCTAGCTTCATTCATTTAGAACATTAAAAGCAATAGTTAATTTGTGTTTACTACTTATGACGTGGAAACAGATTGGTGCTTTAATAATGTACAGAGTCTGAAAATAAATATATATGTAAATATATATATGCATGCATACATAGAAGCCACATTGTCTCCAGAAAAAGAAAAGTTGTGGCTTATAACCTACTTTCTGTGCCTGCTGAAACCACAGATTATATTTTACATCAGAATTAAAAATAGACATGACTTTGTTTTCTCACCTTGAATGTGCTATTTTAGTTAAGAGAACAATACATTTAATAGAGACACAGCCTAATATGATTGCCCTTGCCATCCACTGCCTCATGAATGAGAAGCTGATTTTACACATCTAGATTTAATGATAACGCTCACATAAGTGAAGTATCACAGAAGAATCTTCTTAAGAAGTTGCCACCTACTTTATAACTATTTTCTTTCCTAAAGACTACCTCCTTCAACACACCTACAAGTCTCCTCTCTTAGGCTGAATAAATATACAGCAGAGTAGCTTTACTGGGCTCTTTCTCAATTGTTATTGGTGCTTTCAATTCCTTTTGTGGGTGGGAGTGGTTTCTGTTTGTTTGGGTTTTTAAAAATTTACTTATTCCATCCAACCCAAGGGAGATTTGGATGTCTCACTCTGTGCCTAGCATGGAAATTAAAAACTCTGTCATTAGGATTTCTCTGTCTCCTCTCCTTTTTTAAGTAAAACTGACATTGATTAGCACATTCTTGCTTGTAGCTTCATACCATGGGTGTGGTACTTTTTTATTTTTTTTTTTTACATTATAACCAATTCACTGATGAACAGAATAATTGGAAAAGTTCACAATCAATATGGCCCCCTTAGGAGGACTTTTGCCACTGCATACAAGAAAAGATACTTTAGTTAACTTTGGTAGTTTACATTTGGGGTCTGCTGCAGTGAATTGTATTATGGATATTTGTAACAGATTCCACTCTTGGGCATACTTGACATCTGCTTTATTTTTAAAGCTTCAGTTTATCTTCCCTGACCTTGGTGCTGTGAGAGCTTACCAACATACTATAAACACTTAGTTTGAACTTACTCCAGTTTTTTAGAGTCCAGCTGTTGGTAATTCTCTGTTAATAATCCCAAAAGCTTCACTGTGAACACTGATATTGGGCATGTACCCAACAAAGAATAGCTGTTCTTGTAGCTCAAAAACACACAGATATTGATTTGATTCCAAAAGAAAACTGAGATTTTAAAATAAAAATGGTAGGAAATAAGTCCAGACTGTTTGCAAGTAACTCCTCTCATTTTACTATTGCTTTCAGAACTTAGAGCTCCCCAAATAATTGTCATAAATAGATTATGTGTAGATCCCAAATATATGTCTTCTGTACTCCCTGAAAAAGTACTTGACTACAATACAAAGAACTCTACGGTAGCTTAATAGATGGCCTTGTCAGATCAAAAGTTAAACCACAGTCTTTCTCCCAGCTTCAAAATGAAGGCTCATATCAGTGTGCAGCATGATATTCAGAACTTATTTCAGAATTGCTGGAATTTTGAAACCAGGCACTAGACATTGAAAATAAGGCTGAAGAGAAACTGGAAGTAATTGCTACTTACCACCAGATTTTTATGGACTCAAATGGAAAGGTTAATAGTGTACTATCACTAATGTAACATTTTGATTGTTTTTAACGATCACATTTTCCAAATGTTTTAAAAGTATTATTGACAAAAATAGAAGAAATTGCTTCTGCAATAATGAATAGCAAGGCTTGCCATTTCTTGTTTTTTCTCTTCTAGTAAAATGAGCTGACGTTCTAAAAATTCCTCTTTCTACTCTTTATTCATATCCACTATTACTATATCAGTATTTTTTCCAAGTCTTCTATTTACGTACACATTTTTCCATGCAAGTATAAAGAGTAGCATTAGATGAAATTTTGTACCTAAAAATAGAGTAGCTCTATGTGAAATGTTTTGTTTGCTACAATAGCCTCTGTCTAATCAGCCCATAAGAAAGTATGCTGGCAGAAATTCTCTTCGTATAGAGAATAATTTTGTGTTACTTTAGTATAAGTAAGACAAAACTATGCCTTATGCTTAACTTTAATGATAAACTACATCAAACACATAGATCCTGACTTTTTAGTGTTTCATAGTTCCCAGGCAATAGAAGTGTCTTAACTGAATTTCACTCTGTTGTATCAAGAGTATTTCTTAGTTGGCACATATAAACTGGCAAATCTGGCTCTAGTACCCAATCTGCCATTGCCCTGAAAACCTTGTTGTTCCCCTAATGCCTTGTCCTATAAATCCACAATTGAAAACTAGTTATGGGGGAAAAGACACTGTGTTACTTCTAGAAATTTTTACTCCTTAATCTTCTAAATTCAAGATTTACACCTTACAATTCAAAAAATTGCACTTTAATAAATAACCAAATTTCATTTAAGTTTAGATTGGTAACTGAATCATGCAACAGAAATCAAAGAAAAACTTTGGCTGGCTCAAAGAAGTAGAAACTGTAATTAAACTAGGACTATTTTATAGATATCACAAAAAAAAAAACAACCAAACAAACAAAAAAACCCCAAACCAAACAAAACAAATTAAAAAAAAAACAAACCCCAAGCAGTTAAACTTTTAGGAAGATGAAAGGTTATGACAGTGAACACAACACAGAGAACCATCTGTTACAAGATTTAATGAGCTTATATTTTTAAGTCAATGTCCTCTTCCTGAATACTGGATCTTTCACCACAAATCAGACACCAAACAAATGTCTAATACGTCTTTAGTCACTTAAGACTTAAAAGATTTGTCTTCCTGACTCACTATGGGCTTTGCTTTCTTACGCAAAATCTTTGCACAGAACATAATCTAACTTTTGATATGCTACAGTCATATGTCATAGGTATCTAAACAGTGACTGTGGCATCCAGCAGCAGATTCAGTATAAATTATATATTCCAAGCCAGTTTGAAACATTAAAACC